>JAGFPH010000287.1:667551-715414 GCA_018207615.1 Philaenus spumarius | reverse complement strand
CAGTTCTGCATCTCACTTTTGTTGTTTTAAGAACAAAATACAAAAATTTTCTGTTAATAGTGCGATCGTGCTGACGTACGCGTCCATAACGCTTGCCATCAAAACCAGCAAAAAGAAACTGGAAACAGCAGCTTTCAGAAAGCGGCTTTCCACATACTCACAATTCAGCCATAGTAGGCCTAACGTGAGGAACCGTTCTAGGGTCAACTAGCATCCCTAACAATACGAGATCTGCAAGAGACTCGACATCACTGAAGTCGGTAGTCTTCGGCCTGTTTAACTTTCCCTTCAGTTGGTCGTATGGTTTTCCTGTTCTTTTTAATCATTGTGTCTATCGCATCGTAGTTGTATACGTTTGAGATGGCTATTATTCGTTTTATTGTGGTTATTTAATTGTTGAAATCGGGTTTGTTCATTGGTATGGTTAAGGCTCTGTGTACGAAACTGTTGTAGGCTGCCAGTTTAAAGTTACAGGGGTGGTTGGAAGAATTGTGGATGCTGTGGTCAGTTAGCGTGGATTTTCTATAAGTGCCAAACTTAGGTGAATGGTTCTATGGACCAAAATAAGAAAAAAGATTCAAATAAACAGACACCTGAAAAAGCTTCGTTTTCAAGATAACCGCCATTTTGTTTTTTGTACAAAATAACTCTTATCTAGAGAACGGTTTGATTTATTGAGTTCAAATGTTGCATGAAGTTTAACCTAACAATGATATATCTCAAGAAAAATAAACGATTAAATCCAATCATGAGTTTAAAAGTGGCGGCTGTTTCAAAATTTCAAACCTAAATTACTCAAAAATCGTACATTTTAACAAAAAATTTCAAGACACCTGTTTTGTAGCCCTTTTGATAAGCTATCGGATGGTGTAACTGTCAAAATAATCGGATGAAGGACATTCGTTAAGTTATGTGTAATAATTGGTTTATTCGACGCGGCATCCTATACCAACACAGTAAACACAGCAATATTGTATGTTTATTTGCTGTCATTATCTTTAACGTAGCTATTATACTTCATGGTGAGACCTAAGGTCGGGAGTAGTAAATGAGCACTGATCATGGTCCCCAGAACACGTGTTGGAGTGTCATTAACGGCCGCATTTTAAGTTCGATTTATTCAAAACGTTTGACATACGTTGTTTAAGTCGCTCGGACTAATTGTTAGAAAAAAATCCAACAACCAGAAGCACGTTTTTGAAATAGGAAGTATCTATTTTTTTAGATTGTAGAAACTAGAATGAAACTTTTTTAGAGTTTTATATAAACAAATGTTTACGAAGGATATTATTCTGCACATCTTTTTTTGACACGACCTTATAGCTCGCTTGGTTACCCCAAAATCGATCAAAACGTAAAATACCGACTTTAGCAACCGAAGCGAAGCAGTGTATAACCCGAGGCCGCAAGGTTTTCCACTGCACTGAAAAAACTCTATCCTTGCAGCAACACAATTAATGTTGCGGTAAAAGAAATATTTCTTTACGGGTCAGCAGGGTGTAGTTAGCTTTACTGTTAAAGTAAGCTACTGTTGATCTCTTGATGTTATAACAATGTTATTAACTTAGCAGCAAATGTAAGTTCAACAGTAAGCCTAATGTTTCTATGACATTAAGGCACTACTAACTATGTCGCAAGGCTAGTTAATGTAGTAGAGAATATAAACTAATGTAGTTATAACATTAGGTAGAGTGTTTAATATTGTAGTGTTCCTTTACTGGTAAGTTAGTTGTTATTGTCACAAAAATAATAAAATTAGGCAATACATCTACAAAATATTACACTCATATTAGTTATTGTAATCATAAGAGTAATTGCTCTGAGTGTTTCGGTATAACAAACGTCCTTGCAAGGTTAGTTGATGTAGTGGTGAACTTCATACTAATAAAGTTCTAACACTAGTTAAGATTGTAATTACTATATAGTTTGTTTATTGTAACAATAGTTATTTTTGTCACAACAGAAACAGCTTTTCTTAACTCCGATATTTTATTTCGAAATTTGTCGACAAGCTTTCCTCTGCATACCTAACTGTCGAGGTCCTCCAGTTAGAGGAGGTACATAGTAAGAGTTCTGGAAAAAATAAAAATTAAGTGTAAGATAACTATAAAATATATTATATAATATACATAGTTATTAATGTATGTAGTTATTTACATAGTTAAGGACATAACATTTTTACTGTATCTTAAAATAAAGAATTCAAGCTTTAAATTACAACTTTTAAAAATGTTAACCTAAATTTTATGTTTAAAGCTACCGGTACCGTATTTGATAATGAGTTCATTACTTTTAATTTAATTAATTACTGCGACATTTTCCACCGAAGATGGATATTTATTATCTTCAGTAGTAGTTAAGCTAGTTTGAAGTAACTTTTTTGTTAGTAAAAAACATTCTTAGTTTTAATAATTAGTTAACAAGGGTTGATCAATACTCGTAAACATCGTAAATTATTTTAAATATCAGAATAATTAGTTCTGATAAAAGTAATCAAAATTCATTATCCAAATATATCCAAATATTTTTAGGTTTTTGAAATACATCAAAATATTTACAAAATAATAAAATAAGGCTCTGTCATTTCAAATGTAAAAATTCCTAAAACAATTCATGTTAATTGACTGATGCCATTGGCAGTCTAACTGAGGCTTTAATGGAAAAGTACTTCTTAAAAACCACTCCTACATATTAAAAATTCATTCAAACATTTTTAAACAGCTAAACAACCAAACTGAATCCTTTAGAATATTTGTTTTAACAAATCGTTAATTTGTTGTAAGATGTAGTTGTTATTAATAAATATTTTAGCGAAATGCCTGACGTATATAAATTAACAATTATGTTATTTTGTTAATTTTCTTTCTTTGAGCCTTATATTTTTATTTGAAAAGATATAATATGAATGAATTGTCTGTAGTTGTATGTAGTAATGTTAAATCAGTTAAATGGAAGTTAGGTACTAAAAAATAAGTTCCTTTACATGGATTTCCTCCATATTGGATAGGGCAAGTACATCTATTTCATTTTCTGAAATGAAAGTATATTATTTGATAATAAACTAATTATGTGTAAATAGATTACTAAAATTGATTTTAAATATTCACCAGAATGATTATTAAAACAATAATTTAAAATATATAGAAAATAGATTAGTTATATATCTTTAAAATAGTATGACAAAGTTATGTATAACTTGAGGCAACCTCCCATAACCTGTAATTAAATTTTAACATTGAATATATACTGTATTTATTATGGTAGTTTTTTAAATTACTGCATCTAATTATAATACTGTATTAACTTATGTATTTACCTGAACTTACCTTTAAAAATTGTAATATAATTTTGAAATCCCCATGACGTCAACAAAGCTTCTACATGTATGTATAAAGATCCATGTATGTTGAAAAACAAGAAGATCGAAAACGAAGCAGTTTAGTTATAGCTGTTTGATGTGGTCTTTGTTGTTACTTGTTAGTCTACCGAGTACTGACTACTGAAGAGAAACTGAATTCGAATATCGTAAAAACGTGAGAAAATGTAATTGTGGACAGGGTAACTCTAAAACAGGAAAAGGCTACCGTCTTTAAGGATGTACAACGTATGTAACCCAGTTCACTGCATAAATAACCGCCTTTATGCCTTGTAAGTAAGCTAACATTGTGAACATATTAAGATATTGTTTTCATTCCGTTTTTTAGATGTATATTACGTTAGATTTACCTTATAGTTACATTAACTAATTTAGTGACTACAATCATCGCCTTTACGTATATTAAATTAACTATGACATTTTACTACATTAGAGTTTACAGTAAAACTCAACATTAAAAAACCTTACAACAATGCAAATATTTTAAGCTCTAAAGTAACCATGAAATTATAAATGTTACCATGACAGAAAAACTGTTAACATTAATTTTAACTTTGCAGTACGGTTAGAGTTTTTTCAGTGTGCGAGTGGAGCGAAGAAGCGCGTGCGTCGACGCTGGGTTGCAAACAAATTCTACTAATATATTTCGTACACATAGGCAGCTGTTCAGCGCCTTCGTGAGTAAATTTCCCAAATAGTTGGTTGAAACCCTAAAACATATAAACTTAATTTTGGAAATTCGCTCAACATACGTCAGTGGTTCATGGTCAAATTATTTTATATTTCACTGATGAACTTAAATAAAGGGTTAATTTTGTTTAAATAATTTTTAAAATTATTATTTTGCTTTGAAGAGACACTATTTTGTAGTTAAAGTTCACAGCAAAGGCTCTTAATACTGTACTCATAAAAATTCGTTTATTACTGTGAAGTCGTAATTCCAAACGTTGGGGAAATTATTTCATTCCGGGAAACATCCCACAACCCTTGTGTGATGTAAATGTTGTTAAATTAAATGGAAGCTTTGCGGTGAAAAATTACAACGTATCTCAAAACAAAGAAAACACGACCGCTACGGAAACATTCTGCGCTCCATCTGGAGTGGAATAACATAATAAACCCAATTTATTAACTAGGCAAATGAAGTGTAAATTGTATGCATTCAGTGATCATTTATTTCTTTTGCTTTAATTTGTAAAGTTAACAAAGTGTGGGTTAATACAGTACACTATAATGGCCACAGCATACGTTTATATAGGATGGACGGCAGTTTTAAATTTTATCAATTGCCAAAGGTCTGTAAACTACCGTCGTTCCACTTTAACAGACTTTGAGTTCTGTAGCAAAATATGTAAAAAAAAAAAAAAAAACAAGAGAGCACGTATCAATTTGTAAGAAAACGCCAAAATACTCTACATTCGGTGAAAGTGGTAATTTAAACTTTTTCAACCAGAGTTGTTGCATTTTCTCAATTATCTTAACTCAATGATAAAACGTAATACACCGATGGATTTATCTTTAAATTGTCTATTTTTTCATAACATCTTCAATTTTTTTAAATATTTGTGTCTTTTTAGAAAAATTTCGCCATGAATGTTGAATGCAGGTAAATATACTGTGTCTAAAGACTGTAAGTTAGAACTTCAGGCAATTTTTTATGCTTGCATTTCTGTTATACAGAGTGATTCAGAATCAAGCGGCAATGTCTCAGAAGCTCATTCTATACCTAAAAATAAGAAAAAAATTTCGGTACTTGTGTATTATACGGACCCCTAGGCTAACCTATGGCAACAGAAATGCAATAATAATAATAAAAAGAATACCTAAAAGGTTCTAACCTAACCCATTTAGTCACAGTATGTTTACCTGTATTCAACATTTAACAGTAGAATATAAAACAACGTCGTTGTCTGCAAAAAAATTAGGCTAGGGTCGAATAGTAAAGTTACGCCGGCGTCGGACACGCAGTGACACGCGCGCCAGACAGTGAACACAATTATAGGTGGGGTCCGTATAATACACAATTACCAAAAGTTCGTATAAACATAGACCCGAAAACGCTTCATTTTCCAGATATCCGCCATTTTGTTTTCTGTGCAAAATAACTCATATCTAGAGAAATATTTGACTGATTGAGTTCAAACTTTGCATGACGTTTAACCTAACAATGATATATCTCAAGAAAAACAAGCGATTAAATCCAATCATGCGTTTCAAAATGGCGGCTGTTTTAATATTTCAAACCTAAATTACTCAAAAGCCGTAAATTTAACAAGATATATTTTATGTAGCCCTTTTGATTCAATATCGGATGGTGTAACTGTGAAAACAATTTGATAAAGGATAATAGTTAAGTTATGTGTAATAATCGGTTTGTTCAACCCGGCAACCTATACCAACACAGTAAAAATAGCAATATTGTATGTACATTTGCTGTTATTAACTTAAATTAGTTACTATCATTAATTGCTGTTCCTAATCATTTTGTACACAACTACGAGAGTGCATTGCGTGCTTCGCACGCGAACCCCCACATTGGGAGCATTTTCAAATAAAAAATAACATAATACCACTATAGACAGACAATCGTATTTGTATTATTTTTTATTTTTTAGATTTCAATTTTAAATGGCACAAGACTAAATAATGATTAAACTTCAGACTAAACCAACACAACCAACGATTTATATTCATGACAGTTTTCACTTCTGTCGGCAGTCCCACGACTGCTTTCTTTTTTTCCCTAATTGACCAAGCGAAGCGAGGTCTCCGTTTTAGCTCGACCGTTCGGCATTTCGTCTGTGTGTCTATCTATCTCACAATTACGACCAAACGCCTTGACCGATTGTGATGATTTTTTGCATGAATGTTCCTTATTCCTAGGTCGAGCGATTTATATATACGGTTTTTTCCATTTTTCATTTTTAACCCCTTAAATAAAATAAAAATGGAGGCCGCACCGTTTCTTTCAGTGTAAGCTTTTTTCCAATGCCAGTTTGTGGCTTAACTGTTAGTCGAATTTGAAAACTAATAACATTTTGCTAGTAGCAAATTGGATTTTAAACAAAATTGTATTCTTAATTTTTTCCGTATGTCTAACGGTAAGCTCACAAAATTGCCGCAAACTTCAAATTTGTTAAAAATCGTCCACGTTTTTGTATTTTAACCCTGTTTATATACGTTAATTATGAACTAATTCAAAAGTGTTCCATAGCGTTTTTGTAGATAGAGGTTTAAAGAATTCATATATGCCAGTAAAAAAATGATTGAAGTAAAATTAACACAGTTATTAGCTCAAGAAACAATCATGTTAAGTAACGAAAGGAAAAAGTTCAAGTTTAGGCCTACATAAAAAGTAGTAAACATTTTTTGTAATTTTTTTTTCAAAAATGTAAAAAAGATTCGTAATTTAGTTCTAAACAGAACTGTATAAAAATATTTATCAAATTCAAATTTCTTATTTTGAAAACACCAGTTTTTATGTTCCTACTACAAGACTGCTAACAAAACTAGGCCTATTTTGAATAGTAATTTAGGAATACTAACTATATCCTTTGCCCAAAAAAAGTGTAGAGAATAAATTAAAGAATTGAACTGTAAACTTGTAAATTATTATTCTATAAAAATATTTGACTTAGCTTTACTTGAATTACAAAATGAGATGAAACAAATGAAACCTCGCGGCGATAAAGGACATAAAAAAAATTACCGTTGGACAGCGTAAGAAGTGTTGGCACATGGGTTGAGAGCACTATCACGATGCTTTAACATTAGTTTGTTTTCACTATTTATATTATTGGAATATGATATGGAACTGTAAATACATTGTTAAGTTTTAGTTATTTAAGTATGTAAATATTTAATTATATGTTTTCCCTCAATAACGCGATATTTTTAGCTACCTTACGCATTATTAACCTAAATAAAACACAATGCCTCCTAAAAGAAAATCTCTAGCAGTTAAAGCTCAAGACAAGAAAAAACGAGTACTAAAAACTCCGGAATCGCAGGAATTACAAAATAATGTTTCCCTGGCTAAACCTTCTGCTTACTTTCTTACTGGCACACTATTTTTAACCAAAGGTCAAAACCCCATTTGTTATTTCAACGAGCTAGGTCTACTTTTCACGGAACTACTAGTGGTATTAATTTAAATCGAAGAAGATTCTATGGAAATAAAATATTTTCTGTTTAACCGTAATCTGAAATCACCCTATATATTTCTGGCAGTGTTTAATTAATTTTTTTTTTTGCTGCAGTATAAGGCATACCTGTAGAGAAGCGACACGAACATTATACAATAACAAGTTTGAGATATTGTAGCTGGAAAACTAAGCCTGCAATATAATGGATTCGAGGAATATGTCTTTATATAAATATAAGTCCAGGGCTTTGTCGGGATAAATTCAGGTAATCAGTTATTCAAAACCTAAGTACAGTGTGGGCGTGAACCTTCAGCTTCATGAGCTGGATTTCCTAAAATTGTGTAGTTACAAAGGACATTTTTCATTAACTAATTAATTTGTGTCGCTGAGTTTTAAATAACTATGCTTAATAACTTATATTACTTTATTACTAATTGATTCCTAATTGATAGATTCCTAATGAAGTATAGATTTTGCTCCAATCTCAATTCAATCAAATTTCGGATTAAACCAATATAACCAACGATTTATATTCTGAACTGAACCAACCTAGGTTTCTTGAAAATCTTTGAGAAGGGTTTACTTAATTATAATTTTAATATCTGTTGTTAAATATTAAAGTTAAACAGTTAATTTGTATTAAAAGTGTAACAATATAGTTTTAGGTTAGGCCTGTACTGAACCTGAAAAAATGAGAAAGCACTATGTCCATTTTATAAGTATCACCAAGTCACTAATAATTTAACACAACTTACAAAATTAGGAAGTGCAAGGTCCATTCTATTGGCAGCGTGACGTGACTAAACCCATACCTAAACCCATACAGCTATGGTTTTAAGCCTTTGTATTTAACACTGCCTATTTTATTTCGTCGATTTTTCTCCTTTTACGATCAGCTGTTACGTTATATTTCTGGTTTATATTAGTACGTGTGTAAAACAATGAAGAAGAAGAAGAAATCATCGACGATATCGAAAACGCAAAGCGTTTCACTTTAAGACGCGAATCGCGAGTTTGTATATTTGACCACACCCAAAACGTATTCGGTCCGCCTAAAGAAGTTTTCACTTCAAACGAGTTTTATTTTACACATTTTTTAGTCGAATAATCTTGAGAATCAATTATAATGTACGCCGCAAATTAAAATCTCCACTAGCAGCAGAGGACCAGAACAGACGTGCCTAGTTAACTAAGACAGAGTGGTCCCTTTGAAAAGCGGCACTCAATTTAGTAATTTATAACCATTAAGATAATGCGTCGCAAGACACAGACCCCGAAACATCAAATACCAGAAAGCTGTGCCACAACGTAGGCGTTTAATAAAGTAAGTCGCCTAAGAGATGAATTAAATTAAACAAAATTAACTCGCCTTAATAAAATGACTTTTCGGAACAGTTCTAACTTTTAAAATTGGTAAAAAAGTACAAAGATGAGCATAGTCAAGAAAAAGGCACAATTGTATGTGTCCATCGAATCTCATGTAATGGACACACAAGTTTTTAAATAGTTAGTTTATTTTTAAAATTTCATCAATCGATTTTATTCAATGACTGACCATAAGCTCTCTTGTAAAGAAACATGTGTCCAAACTCCTTAAATAGCAGTGAATATTATAAACCTAAAATAATGCTAAATCACGCATCTGAAACGCTGACGTAAGCTGAGCGAAATTAGAAAATTAATTTTATATTTATCAGGGTTTCAACCAACTATTTGGGAAATTGGTCTACTCACAAAGGCGCGCCGAATAGTGTACGACATGTCAAGACATATTTTGTGTAGCACTTTTTGAAGTAAAAACTTCTGTAGGCGCACCGCGTCCAAAACATTTTTGGAGGTAATCGGATTTTACCGTCACTCATTTTTCCGTCACGCTCTAATACATATAGTACACATGTGTATATAGCAGAGTATATAGTTTACTTGGTAAATATCTCTAAAATGGACATTGTGCTTCCTCATTTCGTAAGTTGTGTTAAAATAATTATTTGGTACAGATAGTGCCAAGTAGCGTGAAGCGTCACTTGAGCATGCGCTATAACGTCTTACCCTCTCCTACTCGACTGTGAGTCTTCAGTACAGTCACCACCAAAAAGTGTTGTGAAATGGACATTGTGCGTCCTCATTTTCTAAGTTGTTTTAAAATAGTTTACTTGTAGTAAGTCTGAAATGGACATTGTGATTCCTCATTTCGTAAGTTGTTTTAAAATAGTTTACTTGTAGTAACTCTCAAATGGACATTGTGCTTCCTCATTTCATAAGTTGTTTTAAAATAGTTTACTTGTAGTAACTCTGAAATAAACATTGTGCTTCATCATTAAGTAAGTTGTTTTAAAATAATTTACTTGGTAATACCTCTGAAATGGACATTGCACTTCTTCATTTTGTAAATTGTGTTAAAATAATTTACTTGGTAATACCTCTGAAATGGATATTGTGCTTCCTCATTTCGTAAGTTGTTTTATAATAATTTACTTGGTAATACCTCTGAAATGGACATTGCACTTCCTCATTTTGTAAACTGTGTTAAAATAATTTACTTGGTAATACCTCTGAAATGGACATTGTGCATCCTCATTTCGTAAGTTGTGTTAAAATGGTTTACTTTTTAATGCCTCTGAAATGGACATTGTGCGTCCTCATTTTCTAAGTTATGTTAAAATAGTTTACTTTTTAATACCTCTGAAATGGACATTGTGATTCCTAATTTCGTAAGTTGTTTTAAAATAGTTTACTTGTAGTACCTCTGAAATGGACATTGTGCTTCCTCATGTCGTAAGTTGTTTTAAAATATTTTACTTGGTAATACCTCTGAAATGGACATTGTGATTCCTCATTTTGTAAGTGGTTTTAAAATAGTTTACTTGGTAATACCTCTGAAATGGACATTATGCTTCCTCATTTTTTAAGTTATGTTAAAATAGTTTACTTTTTAATACCTCTGAAATGGACATTGTGATTCCTCATTTCGTAAGTTGTTTTAAAATAGTTTACTTGTAGTAATTCTGAAATGGACATTGTGCTTCCTCATTTTGTAAGTTGTGTTAAAATAGTTTACTTGGTTGTGTTAAAATAATCAAATTTCAGATTAAACCAATATGACCAACCATTTATATTCATTACAGTTTTCACATCTGTCGGCAATCATGCGACTGCTTTCTTTTTATTCTGTATCGGCTGGTGTAACTGTCAAAACAGTTACGATTATTATTCGAATGAAGGATAGTAGTTAAGTTATGTGTAATAATTGGTTTGTTCAAACCGGCATCCTATACCAACACAGTAAACACAACAATTTTGTAAGTACAAATACTGTTTGACTTAGCTATTATCCTTCATCCTATTGTTTTGACATTTACACCCAAGATGGTGTAGAATTTTAAAAATTTGCTTGAAATTTTAATGGCTGTAACTCGAAAAGTATTATCCTCAGGAAGATGATATTCATTTTAAATTGTGATAAATTTACTGTTCTTTAAAAACGGACCGAATGATTTTTTTTGTCAAACCAGTCCTTCATACTAAAAATTAGAAAAAACTAGAACAAGGTAAAAAATGTGGGGTTTCTCGTCGCTGGCCGGTGGCTCGCGTGGAGCACTTGCATATATTAGTGCTACGTATGAAACACCTCTACAGTAGAATTAACTGTTCAACATGCTTTCTTAAATTTATTGAAGCACTTTCAATAAATTAAATGTTTATATTGGACCTATTTAGTGATTTTCTTAGTACAAAACTATTGGGTTTTCTTATTTGAAGCACCATTTTTGTCCATTTACCAATAAAAATTCTCTTTACTCATAAACCTACGACTATAAACATAATAACTTTGTTTAAAGCTCATATTTTATGGAGTATATTGTCGCTTTTTTCAATGTTTTATCTTGAACGGTTCTCAAGTTATAAGCGTTTTAATAAACGGCGCCCCCACCATATTCCCCCCTCCCCCTGGCGATGTCGACCACGCTAGGGGGCGACGACATGGCTTTCCATGAATGATCACTTTAGTGCCTATAACAATAATCAGAAAAAAATTGCGTCAGGCTTTCCATGAATGCTCAACCCCCTTCAGATCCTGGACTATAACCCAAAATTATGTTAAGTTTTCGATTTAAATCAGCTGTTTTATTTATAACTAGGGGCTCTGCCCATGCTCGCTTCGCTCACAAACCCCCGAGGTGACACAAATGGTGATACCAATTCAAACATATTATTGTATGTTGTTATTTTTACGGAAATGGTAATTGATTAGGACAGAGGCACTTGGATCTAAGTTGGGCGGTGAGGGTAGCTGTGACCTGTACATAATGTAAGACAAAGATCGAAATAGACACGCAATATCCCCAACATTTGTCCACAATTGTGTCCATAATTTTTAAAAAAATTCAACTTTCTAACAGGGATTTTAAATATTTTTGGAATAAAAAGTAGCCTAAAATATTCTATGAAAGGTCCTCTACATGTTAATGAAAATTTCGTCAAAATCGGTTCAGCCATTCCGGAGATTAGCCCGGCCAAACATACAGACAGACAAAAAATGTATAAACGTGTGTTTTGGTAATGTGTAAATAACCATATTATGTGCTTAGAAAAAAAGCTTATATTTTGAAATCAAAGACAGTAGACAGTTACTACAATTTTATTTATATATATAGTTATGTAGCAACAGATGTTTGAATTATAATACACTAAGTATTTCTCTTTGATTTTTGTTTATGTTTGCTTTTAGTTTTTTAATCTAAGCTAAAAAAGTTGTTGGTTGTGACGAATAATAAACTGATTCCAAATTTGCTAAGTTGGTTGCTATGGAAATCAATGTAAACAAACATGTGTTGCTAAGGTTTGGATCCGAACAGCAGTTTTATTTAAACTCCCCAGGATTTTCACTGATTTTAAGCATTAAAATATTTTTTTCCAATAATTCTTTCTTAGTGTGCGTCTATGACCTCATAGGAATGTAATTTTAAATTTTCGTATCTGTATCTTAAGCAGTGTTTGCTCCACGTTGATTGTATGCCTGTCAGTCAGGACAATGCCACTTATATATATATAAATATATAAATAAACTTGAAATGTACCTCCATCCCTAGAAACCCAAGTATGTTTTATTAAGCAGCCCCAACACGCCCATATCTTACCAACCCCACACTGGGGTCAGTGTAAACAAACAGACTCAGACAAACAACCCTTCACGCGAGATTTATTTCTAGCAAAGTCAGTAAATCTCCCGCCGAGTCTGTTAACATGCCTCTGAAGACTAATGGAATCAACAATTACTGCAGAGGACGCGCTTGTTTCTAGAGGCAATAAAATGTGTTTACACGGTATAATATCTCGTTAAGCGAAGCGTGATAAAATTGCGGTATCTTATTTGTTAAATACAGGTTGTTCCAGAAGTCTCTACAAATACGTTCAGGCCAATGCAATTCATAATACAATCGTCTCCTCCATAAGAACGTGTGTACTTACGTACGTGAGTAAGAAAATAGTATAGCGCATAGACGGGTAGAGTAACGAGCAGCTGTAAACAATAAACCTCCTCTTCAGACGACAGCTGATTACGTCCATCAGCTGTTCAACAAGTTCGTGAACAATTTAAGGTTATGTTACAACCTAAAATATTACAACAGAATGTCCACAGTAAAGACTTGGCCGAGCGTACTGGAGTCTACAAATTTATTTGCACTACAAATTCACTATTTTAGGTCCTAGTTCAAAAGCCCTACACAGATTCGAGCCATAGGCTCAAACAAGCACAGTGAGATTCGCCCAAATCAATCTATGAATCCCTTTTAGGCCTATGTAAATTATTAGCTATGCACCAATAAACGCTAAAAATCCCATTTCCCTCCCCAGTTAGTTACTCATAACAGAATTAACCAACGAACATAAAAATTACAAATTACAAGTTTTGAGGGGTGTTTAAAATATATGAGTACGTTTCACATTGCTGCATACTGTTTTGATACATATTTAACGGTTTAACCAGCGTAAACTGCATAGACGATCTAAAACACAGACTCGTAAACTAAAACATAGGCGATCTTATCAGAGTTTAAAAAACAAAAATGGCCTTTTTAAAAAATATATATACCATTTTTTTAAATTCCAAACAGGTTTTTTTTCAATCACAGATTTTTAAAATTATTAAAAAACTTATTTTAGAATTTCCACATATGTAAAAAGGCATATATTTCCAGGGTGAAAAAACAGAATTACGATATCTTTATTAGTTGTTGAGAAAAGGGGACATACGTTAACTTGGTGGAAGATATCGCTCAGTGAACCCCCCCCCCCCCCCCCTAATTTTTTTTGGGAAAAAAAGCCGCTTAGATTAATCTCTGAAAGGTCCTCTACATGCAAATAAAGTTTCGTCAAAATTGGTTCAGCAATTCCGGAGATTAGCCCGGACAAACAAATAGACAGACTGACAAAATTGGAAAAAATGCAAGTTTAGGTTTTGGTAAAGTGTGAATAACCATATGAGCTTTGAAAAAAATATTTATTTTGAAATCACAGACAGACACTTTAATTTTATTTATATACGATGACTGTCCTAAATATTACATAGGTCGTTCTTTTGGTAAAAGATTTAAGGAACATTTGCTAAAATCAAAACTTAATACTATGAAATCTAATTTTGCTGCCCATCTTATTGACATACAATTTGATATTTACAAGGCGGTAAAAATAGAACCACATAATGTCCTCAACGATAAATTGTCTTTTAATTGTAAAATAATATTTGACACTGCCTTGAAAATATCGAATGATTTTACAAACATTTATCCTTGGAGGGGATCATCATCGATCGTTCTGACCCGGCTCTCGTACTGACCACCATGAATGTTGAACAAACTCAATTCAATGTATACGTTATTTGTGTTTTGTTTTTGTGTTGTACTGTTTAAGTGTTGTTATAGATGAGCTATTGCAGTGGGGCCTGAGATCGGGAGTAGTAAATGAGCACAGATCATGGTCCACGGAATACGTTTTGGGGTGTAATTAAAAATTATATATAATATACTAGTGGACCTGACTTCGCTATTGCTTGATTTAATTTAAAGAGTGGTAATTTCATTTTATCCCTTTGACTTAAGTATTCAAACTGCCAAGGTTTTTTGTAGGAATTTAGTGTAATCAATTTTATTGTATAGGGGTAGCTACCCTACTTAAATCTTGTTGTTTGTAATGACGATATTCTCTAAAAAATCCTGAAATTTTAATTTTAGTAAAATTAGTTTAGTAGTTTTTAGGATATAGAAAAATTAAGTGGATTATTATTTAATTTTAAGGGTAGTTATTCCATTTCATCCCTTTGACTTGAATTTCAAAATGCAAATAGTTTTATATATCTCTTAAAAATAATATTACATAGTCTATATTACATAAGTTTAGATTTACAGCTTGTACGAAGATAGTTTGATTTATATTTATTGTATAGGGGTAGCACCCTATTTCAACCCCTTCTAATTAATTGTAAATTTGAACCTTTCAGGTACCCACTCAAACACACACGAAAAATTTCATCAAATTTGGTCTAACCGTTTAGGATGAGGAGTTAAGTGACATACACACGTACAGAATTATATACCTAAAGATAATATGTGTTCGCATTTTAACGGCCGCATTTTAAGTCCGATTTGATCAAAATGTGTGCACACTTTGAGTGTCTAAGTATCTCGAAAGATACTTAGCCAAAAAAATCCAACAACCGCAAGTACATTTTTCGACCGGCAGTAACTATTTTACAGATTTTTTTACTAGAATTAAACTTTTCAGGGTTTTCTGTATAAAAAATAAATGTAGAATATTATTTTGCGCATTTTTGTTTTGGTTTTACGACCTTACATCTCGCTTGGTTCCACCAAAATAGATCAAAAAGTAAAACGCCATAAAAGTACCCGGTTCAAATCCACATGGGGCATCTTAGCTTCTGATAAGAGGCCGACGGCCGAGTTTGTACGCTGCGAACGAAGCGAAGTGGTCCGTAGCCCGAGGCCGCAAGATCGAGGTGCAAACTCTCAAAGCGAGTGGAACGAAGCAGCGCGTGAGTCGAAGTTGGACGCTTAGGTGCAAACAAATTCTAATATATTTCGTACAGTAGGAAATAGACCTAAATGTGAAGAAGCGCAGGTAGGGATTTGAGTTTATAAAGGAGGAGGTATGTTATGTATGGCGGGGTGGGGATTTGACTGCTGAGTACACTACTACCCATTCTGTTTTTTTACGGCCGGAGCGCGGCTCATGGCTTAATGTGTCACTGACACTATTTGTGGACTTTCATAGTTTGATGTTTATTAAACTTGTTACTACATTTTAAATTACACTACAATGTATTAATTGAATACCTTAAGTTGGAATAGATTTTAATTAAGATAACGCTAGAATGACTGGTATTAGTTATATTATTTTTTCAAGAAAAAGCATGCTATACAAAATATTTTTGACTATGCCTGGTGTACTGAGTAGCATGTTTTCAGCTCTTACATTTCCAGATTTTTCATAGCGCACATTATTTAAACAATTTTTTTCCTTTATTAATAAGTACAAAAAAATTTTAAATGAACAAAATTTATTCAGTTTGTGCTCTTTTGAGTGGTACTATTTTTATTAAAATTTAAAAATGTTATGACCCTGTTATTTCAATCAAAATTAAAACAATGTTTTTAGAAAAAGCAGTGCACTAGATAACGCGACTAACCTCTATCACCGACTGACTCGCTACGCTGACCTCAACTCTGTTAGCGCATGCACATTGGCCATCCCTGCTTCTGCGCATATATTTCCTACTGTAACGCAGCCACCTATTCAGCGCCTTCGTGAGTAGACCAATTCCCCAAATTGTTAGTTGAAATCCTAAAATATTTAAATTGAGTTTTGGAAATTCGCTTGATTCACGTCAGCGGTTCAGCTGCGTGGTCGGATTATTTCAAATTTAGATTCTTGTTCAAACATTCCACGCACCAACTTTCTCAGATACAGTATTTCACAAACAAGAAAACGTGAATATAAATAATTTATCTCCAGTTTTGCATCCGAACCGTGACTAATGAATGTACTGTGGCGTGAGTGGAGCTCCAGTGTTTTGTGTTGCCAGAGTTAAAGTTTTTGCGGGGTAAAGTCTCGATAGAGCCGAGAGGGTTGTAAAGCAAGACAACTTTCAGAGATACTTGGAAACTTTGTAAATTATAAATTCTGGTTTTTATTTCATTCGCGCATTAATTATATGCACATTGCACTGGCCTCACAAAGGCTTACAAAAACCTAAGCAGACGAAGGATTCCGTATTTATTATTTAACGTTAGCCAACTCAAACAGTTTTTTTATTAATTCAATGAAATAATAAAACGGATGTTCAAGAAAATTTACATTTTATGTACGAGTTGTGTGAAGTAAAACTCATGGACTGTAATTTCTGAGTTTTGTACGCTTAAGGCAACACGGTAATTACGTTTTTAGAAACAATTTAAAAGTGTGTACAACAAATTTAATGTAACCGAACTATATATGTTCTTAAAAAACTATTTGTTTGGTTCTTCCTACATCTATATATGTAACTACTACATATTAACTGGCTGTGTCCTGACTGAATTACCGACTGATGGAGAAACAACGTACAGCAAACACTACTTAAATAATTTGACCGCGCAGCTGAACCGCTGACGTGAGTTGAGCAAATTTCCAAAATTAAGTTTATAGGCCTATGTTTTAGTGTTTCAACCAAAAATTTGGGAAATAGGTCTATTCACGACGGTGCTGAATAGCTGCAAAATGGTTCACACGCCATTCCGCATATTGGGGGTATCTTCAATACACAAAGCATTGCGTGCTTCGCACGCCATTCCAAATATTAGGAGTATCTTCATCACACAAAACATCGCGTGCTTCGCACGCCAACACCGTATTGGGAGTATCTTCAATACACAAGGCATTGCGTGCTTCGCACGCCAACCCCACAGTAGAATCCACCAAATGGCTTCAACCGTGTACTTATACGGTATTTTACGTTTTCATCGATTTTTGAGGAACTAAGCGAGCTATAAGGTCGCGTAAGAACACAAAATGTGCAGAATAACGTCCTACATTTATATTTGTAGAAAAAACTCAATAACAAATTCATTCTCGTAGGAAAAATCTCAAAAAATAGTTATTTCCTGTAAAGAAACGTGCTTCCGATTGTTGGATTTTTTTGGCTAACGAACTCGTCCGAGCGAAGTAAACAGCCAACATGTGTACAAAATTTGAACCAAATCGGACTTAAAATGCGGCCGCTAGAGTGCGAACACACATATATATTTTTAATGACACCCCAAAACGTGTTCTGGGGACCATGATCGGTGCTCATTTGCTACTCCCGACCTTGGGTCTTACCATGAGGGCCACTGCAATAGCTCATTTTTCCTATGGAAATTCGCTAATAAGAAACGAATACGAAAATTTAAAGGTATATTCTTATGGGGTCATATACGCACTTTAAGAAATGATTTTGCAAAATTTGTATTTTAATGCGTAAAAATTGTGAACATTCGGGGGTTTATTTCAAGACCTTTATCAGATAAATAAAAAACACAAACAAAAATCAACGAAAATGCATACTGTATTATTGTTCAATTCAAAAATCTGCTGTTACATAATATTATAAATAAAACCGCTGATTTGGATCAAACATTTAACATAATTTTAGGTTCGGCCTACAATGAACCAAAACGCGTTTATTCGCAACCAATTTGGCAAATTTAGAAACAAGTCATTTTTCTTCAACAGTTTTTTAGGTTAAGCAAAAGCAAACAAAAGACTACTGTATTATAATTCAAACATCTGGTGTTACTACAATGTTTCCTTTAGTTGGTGATATAACAATTTTATTGAAATTTTAATGAATTATTATTTAAATTTTGATGGTAAAACTGCAAACTACGTCGCAATTCGAATTATTGGGTATGTTCGTGTCTATTTCGATCTCTGTCTTATATTGGCTAAGTATAGCTCAGTCGTCAAGGCCTTTTCACACCGCGGTCACACTATGTCACGTGACAGACGTGCAATTCACACCGCCACAGACGTATGTCAGGTATTGGGACTACGTTTCAGCTCTGTCAAGTCAGTCCAGTTGCTGTCTACGGTCGAAACAGGTAAAAACATGGCAAGTGGTTCGTGGTGCGATAGCGCGTTTAGTAAAAATGTGCCTTGGTTGGACGACATCGATAGTAGTTCGAGTAGTGATGATTAGCTCATGCTGTTGTACTCGGTTACAAACCGAACAAAAGTTTATACAAAAGTTTTGTTTATCTTAAACCAGTATAAAAAAGTACTTCGTACTATTTTGTCGCAGTTCCTCTGCTATTTCGAACCATGTATGGCTGTCTCTGCATTCCTCCAAATCTACATTTCACAGCACTGGACGGGTTCTGACAACTTCGATTGACTGCTCCAAAACAAATAACGAAAAAACTAGCAATACAGCAACTTGTAACGAGTTAACAAAACTGCGCGACATAGTGTGGTCATGTTGGTGTTGGGGTAGCGGGCCTGTGCGCATGCGTGAGACCACAGACGTCGACAGATGTTTGAAAAGATCGCTCCAGGCGCAGATTCGTCTATCGACGTCTGTAGGGCTCTGCAAGGTCGCTGTGAATTGCACCATTTAACACTATAGAAACAGATCTTTTGAAAAAATCTGTCACGTGACATAGTGTGACCGCGGTGTGAAAAGGCCTTCATTTCCGTGAAAATATCAGAGTATACAATAATCCATTACAATTGGGAACGCCGTGGTTGGTGACAACGCCCCTGATCTACATATAAGCCGTTTTGTCCTGACTGACTGACATAGAATCAATGTAGAGCAAAAACTACTTGATATAAATATAAGAAAATTTAAAGGTACGTATATTCTTATAATGACATAAGAAAGGATTTTGCAAAACAAATTTTAAAGCTTAAAATTGGTTAAAAAAAGGGGTTTCACTCCGAGCCCTATAGCAGATAAAACAGTTGATTCGGATCAAAAACTTATCAACACAGTCATGTTTGTTGAATGATAAATGCATTCACTACCATAGCAATCAACTTAGAAAATGTATAATCAAGTTATTCACAACCAACAGCTTTTTAGGTTTGGTTAACAAAATAAAAGCAAACACAAACAAAAATCAACTAAAAAGTCTAATAATTTAAACATCTGTTGCTACAAATTATAAATAAAACATCTGGTTTGGATCAAAAGCTAACACAATTTTAGGTTGGGAGTATACTCAACCAACACACACTTCTTGAAAGCATTCAAATTTATTACATTTGTAGAAAAAACCTGACCCTATGAGTCAGAATCCAGGATACTTTACCCCACCACCCTACAATAGTGAAAATGCCCTTGTACTAATCAATAGATAAACAACAATCTTCAACAATGAGAATCAATAGCTGAACACTGACCATCTGTTATCAACTTCATTTTTCAAGTGTGACACATCTGTAGTTTTGTCACTTAATTCCTCTGTATTATAAATTTAAAAAGTTATTTGTTTGTCTAAACAATGCTTTATATTACTGTTGAGAGCGTTTTCATTGGTTCAAAACGTTTCCATACAAAAATATCTTACGCTCAGTTAGGGTATTTTTATAACTTTATACCCCTCTAACTTTTAAACCGTTAAACACCATAAAATATAGGGTGTTCTATAAGAAATTCGAAAGTTGACCTCCATATAGGAAAATGGCAGCCATTTACAAATATTTTAACTACATATTTTTTTAATTTCTCAAAAAACAAGGAAAGGTTCTTAATTTGAAGTTTATTGTAAAATGTATAGTTTACAAGACACTAATGGTGGCCCATTTAAAAAATACATTTGTATGTGAAGGAAACGTCCAACATAAAAGAGTTTTCCGTGATTACTGAAGAAATTCATGTGAGTGGTGTCTTATATAAAGCTAGACGGGTTCTGTCACTGATTCACTGACATAAAATTTAGGCAGTTCCCGTAATCGGACCCCCCTCAACCTCATACTTGAATTAAAGCTCTCGACGAGAACCTTTAGAAAAATTTCCAAAAATTAACATTTTGAGTTTTGAAGACACTTTTCGGGCGGGAAAAGTTAAATGTTTTAATTTTTCCACTTTTAGCTCGTTTTGTAAGAAAACGGGAAGAGATAGCAAAAATGATAATTACAAAAGTTGTAGAAAACTTAATTTCAAACTAACGATTTTCCGTCAGATTTACGATCCGATCATCCGTTTAGCCACTATTCATCCGAGAAGGGAGGCTCCGCCCCACGTCTTTCTACTTATATAAAGCTAGGCAGGTTCACGATTCATTGACATGAACAATGAGGCACTTCCCGAAATCGGACCCCCTCAACCTCATACTTGAATTAAAGCTCTCGACGAGAAACCTTTAGAAAAATTTCCAAAAGTTAACATTTTGAATTTTCAAGACACTTTTCTTGCGAGAAAAGTTTAATTTTGAAATTTTTCCACTTTGACCGCGTTTTGTAAGAAAACGGTAATAGATAGCAAAAATTATAATTACAAAAGTTGTAGAAAATTTAATTTCAAACTAACGATTTTTCGTCAGATTTACGATCCGATCATTCGTTTAGACGCTATTGACCCGAGAAGGAGCTCCGGCCCACAAGCCTTCAAATTTCCCATGTTAATCTTATGGAGATAATGTTTAATGAGTTTGAGTCAGCTGCCAAATAAAACAGCTGATTTATGCTCGGTTTCCCAGGTGCAAATAAGAAAAAGATCAACGAGAGCCTTCAGCGAGTTTTCTAACTGCGAGCGAAGCGAAGCAGCCATCTGAGGCCGTAGGCTGAGACGGAGTTGAGGCGCGAAGCGTCCAGGGGCAAAGCCCCTAGTTATCTATATCTATACTAATATTATAAATAGGTCAAATTTGTTTATACTTATAATTAAATAAATACCTTATTTTTTTTTTTTTTACAAAACAAATATAAAATTTAGTAAACCGGAAATGGATTTACTTAATAAAGGTTTGAAGCACAACATCAAGCCAAAACGTGAAAACTTTAATCAAGCACTTATCAGCATCGAAGCAGCTATCCAATGTTTGCCACAGAACAAACAAAACGTAACCAGATGTTTGATCAGCGATAAGTGCGATTCAAAGTTAGTCTCTGATAGTTTAGTAAATATAAACAAACCTAACCGCTACGATGATGAGCAACATATAGCTAGAAATATAACGTCTAAATTACAATTACACGATGCCATTGTCACTAAAGCAGATAAAGGAAACACCTTAGTTATATTATCTAATCGTAATTACATAGAAAAAACAGAAAACTTTTTTAGTGAAAACAATATAACTAAACTAAAAACCGATCCTACTGAAAGGTTTAACAAAGAAATAAAAACGGCTATCAATTCATGCAACCACATTTTCAACAAAAACCAAATTAGACAAATAAAAATGATCAAACCATCCGCACCTAAATTAAGATTTCTACCGAAAATCCACAAATCTGAATGCCCTATAAGACCTTTAGTTAATTTCATAAACGCTCCCACGTACAGGCTGTCGAAAAAATTGGATCAAATATTGAGAAACAACACAACTTTCATCCATAATTATTCATTAAGAAATAGCGCAGACCTTATTAATAAATTGAACCATATAGAAATAAATAAAACCAGTATACTAGTTTCATTTGATATAGAAAACCTGTACACAAATGTACCAATATCTGAAACAATAGAAATTATAAAAAACAACATTTTAGACAATAATACCATGGAACACGACAGATTGGACGAACTAATCTTACTCCTTAATACGTGCTTACAACAAAACTACTTTGTTTTTAAAGATGTTTTTTACATACAAAACAAAGGATTAGCCATGGGTTCTCCACTCTCTAGCGTGATGGCAGAAATATTTCTAAATTATATGGAAACTAAATACATAATGCATACTTCAAATCAATTTCAAAAAGATATACAATTTTACTACAGATACGTTGACGACACCATTTGTCTGTTTACGGGTACTATAAGACAGTTAAAAATGTTCACCAACTACTTGAATGGAATACACCCATCACTTAAATTCACCAACGAATTAGAAAGAAACAATAGCATTAATTTCCTGGATTTAACCATAATTAAAAATATCAAAAAATTCAATTTTAAAGTATACAGGAAACCAACACAGACTGACCATACAATACATGCAACATCCAATCATCCCCATAACCACAAAATGGCAGCCTATTCCAGCTTTGTACACAGAGCTCTCACCGTACCCATGAATACAGTTGATTATAACAAAGAAATTAATATAATAAAACAGATCGCAGTTTCGAATGGCTATGACCAAAAAATAATTGACAAATTGGTGAAGAATAAAACTAAGATATGCAAACCTACCATAAAAGAAAAAACCAAATATATCAGCACGGAATTCCATGGACTAGTAGAGAATGTCGCAGGAAGGATATTTAAAAAACAAGGTTACACGTTAGCATTCAAAACAGGAAATAATTTAGGAAATGCATTAAAACCTAGAAATAAAGAAAAATGCCCATTCAATGCAAGCGGCGTATATAAAATATCCTGTGACAATTGCCCTAAACACTATATCGGCCAAACGGGAAGATCGTTTAAAACCCGATTTAAAGAACACTTACCGAAAAGAAACCTCAACCCAATAAAATCTAAATTTGCTGAACATCTAGTAGAAACAGGCCACAATTATTCCAATATAGATAGCAATATGCAAATATTACATAAATGCTCAAAAGGGCCAATTATGAATGTCCTAGAAGAATTCCAAATTTACAAACAATGTATTTCTGATCCATCTATTTTATTAAACGAAAAAGTCCACTTTCAATCGAATACCATCTTCGACAGTAAAATTAAATTAACCCCTTCAACTAGAAGACATAACCACCCGCAAAACTAGTTTTTTTTTTTGTTCAGTACTGACTAAGCAATGAACCAGTGAACACGTGTGTCCATGTTATATGACATAATTAACATTGCGATTATTTTAAATGTAGTTTTTTGTGTTTCAAAGTGTTGTGATGTGTTGTGTTGTGTGTTTTTGTGTAATTTTTAAAGTGACGAGCATTTAAATTAAATGCTATAACATAAAAGTTTCGGTTTGACAATGCCTGAATGTAAATAGGCGAAACGGTCGTCACCGATTACAAAAACGATTACTGGACTGCGAGCAGTTATATATAAATAAGGTATTTATTTAATTATAAGTATATTATAACCAGTCCATAAGGCAGAACAACAAAAACAGTTACAAATTTGTTTGTTTGTTTGTATGCAGGGGGTAATCTCGGGAACTACTGAACCGATTGAAAAAATGGTTTTACTAATAAAAAGATACACTATCCTTGAGTAACATATTCTATAATACATTTAGATAAAAAAATTTGTTATTTCAATATTTGTAAACTTAGTCGGAACAAATTCTAAGCTTAGACCTAGACCGATGAACCAACACATGTATGTACATTTATTACCGTATCAACCAATTGAATAAAATAACAGCTAAACAGCTGTTTGCTCTAATATTTCCATTAACAGCTGATTTCAAACTTTGAAACAATTATTTGTATTTATAACGTATAGGTTAGGTTTTTATTAAAGTGTAGACCTGAGCCTTGCGGGTTCTTTTAACCTTTATTATAACTGCTGTTATAAAATATACGAAATAATTTGATTTGAACATTTAACATTATTCTCCATCTTAGCTTTGGGGTTATTATTAACCGTACACCTTTATTATAAAGAAAACATAACATGATTATGTGTATAGAAGTTTCAACGGGATTCGCGTGTGGAGTACGCAGGGGTTTCCTCTAGATATTAATATATTCGTTATCTCTGAACAGTATCCAAATATTTTCCTCGTCGAAATCAGTATGGAATCACAATCATTTCGTTTCATTTAACACAATGAAAAATCGAACAGCCTGGTTTATTTGTATCAATTTTCAAAGAACATCCCCTTAGCAATAATTTTCTTGCTCATTTGTACGCGAGCGCGCACGTACAGACGACCGCGATTATAGACAAACTGCGCGCGTGTAAAATAATTCCATCTTTATATTAAACTTACATTATTATATTAAATTTGACAATATATACTAATAGTCCATGACTTCCAAGAGTTACAAAATACAAATTAAATAAAGAATAATTCGACCACGCAGCTGAACCGCTATCGTGAGTTGACCAAATTTCCAAAATTAAGTTTATAGGCCTATGTTTTAGGGTTTCAACCAACAATTTGGGAAATAGGTCTATTCACGAAGTTGCTGCATAGCTGCAAAAGGGTTCGCACGCCATTCCGCATATTGGGAGTATCTTCAATACACGAAGCATTGCGTGCTTCGCACACCATTCCGATTGTTGGGAGTATCTTCAATACACAAAGCATTACGTGCTTCGCACGCCTTTCCGCATATTGGGATTATCTTCAATACACAATGAATTACGTGCTTCGCAAACCATTCTGAATATTGGGAGTATCTTCAACACACAAAACATTGCGTGCTTCAAACGCCAACCCCCGGAGTGGGAGGATCTTCAATACACAATGCATTGCGTGTTTCGCACGCTATACCCACGGTAAAATCCACCACATGGCTTTGAACCGGGTACTGTTATGGTATTTTACGTTTTGATCGATTTTGGGGGAACCAAGCGAGCTATAAGCTCGCGTAAAAAAGCAAAATGTGCAGAATAACACCCTACATTTATATTTGTAGAAAAAACTCAAAAACAAATTCATTCTCATAGGAAAAATCTCCAAAATAGTTACTTCAGGTCAAAAAACGTGGTTCCGATTGTTGGATTTTTTTTTGGCTAACGAACTCGTCTAAGCGTCGTAGACAACCAACATGTGTACCAAATTTGAACCAAATCAGACTTAAAATGCGGCTTATATATACATATACGTATATATATGGTTTTTAATGACACCCTAAAACGTGATCTGGGGACCATGATCGGTGATCATTTGCTACTCCCGACCTTGGGTCTTACCATAGGGCACAATAGCTTATTTTTCCTATGGAAATTTGCTAATAAAGAACGAGTTAAAACTAGCAGAGGAATGTTTGGGGAAAAGCCATTTTGTGTGGTGAGAATTTAATAACGTAGCATGTTATATTGAACAGTCGGATATTAAAAATCAATACGCGGTCCACCGTAAAATGCGAATTCTTTATTTTATTAAAACGAACCAATATTATTTTATCAATACTCCGACAAAATAAAAGCAATAATCCAGAATTTAATTTCCCAGGCGTTATTGGCAAATTGTCATAGGAAATATGAGCTATTGCGGTGACTCTTAGATTCGAGACCTGAGTGGTCAATGAGCATCAATCAATTTCCCTAAAACACGTTTTGGGGTGTCATTAAAAATTGTGTATATATGTTTTAATAGTCTGACAGCTGTATTTTACGTCCGATTTGGTCCAAATTTGGTACACAGGTTGGTTTTCTAAGTCGCTCGGTCGAGTTCGTTACCCAAAAAAAATCTAACAACTGGAAGCAAGTTTTTGACAGAAGTTAAAATTTGTTTGGATCTTTCGTACTAAATAGTAACTTTGTTTGGGTTTTCAAAATCGATCAAAACATAAAATACCATAAAAGTAGACTTACCCGGTTCAAATCCACGTGGACGATTTTACCGTGGGGCAACTTCTTATACGAAGTCGACGGCCGGGATGCAAACTCCAGAGTTTATCAGCTACCAGTGAATCAGCTGTTTCTCAGCTGTGAACGGACCGAAGCCACTATTTTCCTTTAAACCCCCCTACACCTACACCCCCTAGGGGTGACGGAAGGGCGTGGATTTTGTTTACTTAAGTCTTATGAAAAGAACCGTCCGTACCAAATGTTTTACTTCCTAGCATTACTTTTATTTTTGGGGTTTTTGTTCTTATTTTTCTATAACAAGAAATCTTAAGCACCTTAAAGGTTGTATGGGGTCTCAAAAATGAAGCATTTTCTTAAGCTACAACTTTCCTCCTTGATGTTTGTTTAAAAAGTTCACCGTTTACCCGCTAAAGCAAGAAACCGGTTTTGGAACGAAGTTCCTTAACGCGGGTTGCGAAAGAAGTTAACAAACAGAAAATGTAACGCGTAACGAAGAAAGTGTTTTATATTAATTGGTTGCTATGGCAATGACAAATATAAAATACGAGTAACGAATAAGCGTTACAAAATTGGTTGCTATGGCAATTAATGTAAATACATTCAAGAAACATGTGTTTTAGTTCATCAATGTAAATTAAGAGACGATCGGTTCCGTCCAACGTAGTTCAGATATTAACGTCAAGCGCTGAAATACATTCAATAAACATAACATATTGGTTCAACAGTCTCCTAACCTACAATTATTGTGTGTATATTTAATTTATTTTAACTGCCTTAACGGCAACATACATACAATAATTTTAGGTTTGGCCTAGAAAGTAATTTTAAGCTAAGGCCTAACCTAAAATTATTGTATGTATGTTTCCATAAAGACAGGTACAATAAATTAAATATAGCCTACACACAATCATTTTATTTTAGACCTCGACTGATGAACCAACATTTTATGTTTATTGAATGTATTTACAATGACTGTTGACATTTAACCGTGTTTACCATATTAGCTTTGATGTTATAAATTAACTCTATTATGATTAAATCTTTATTATAATAACATTAACCTTATGGAAATAGTAAATATTTGTACAAAAAACAATCTAAAAATAATTCGACCACGCAGCTGGACCGCTGACGTGACATGAGCAAATTTCAAAAATTAAGTTTATATGCCTATGTTTAAGGGTTTCAACCAACAATTTTGGAAATAGGTCTATTCACGACGGTGCTGAATAGCTGCAAAATGGTTCGTACGCCATTCCACATATTAGGAGTATCTTCAATACACAATGCATTGCGTGCTTCACACGCCATTCCGAATATTGGGAGTATCTTCAACACACAAAACCATTGCGTGCTTCGCACGCCAACCCTCGATTTGGAAGTATCTTAAACACACAAGGCATTGCGTGCTTCGCACGCCAACTCCCGTATTGGGAGTATCTTCAATACACAATGCATTGCGTGCTTCGCACGCCAACACCACAGTAGAATCCACCGCATGGCTTTGAACCGGGTACTTCAATGGTATTTTACGTTTTGATCGATTTTGGGGGAACCAAGCGAGCTATAAGGTCGCGTAAAAAACCATAATGTGCAGAATAACATCCTACATTTATATTTGTAGAAAAAACTCAAAAACAAATTCATTCTCGTAGGAAAAATCTCAAAAAATAGTTACTTCCGGTCAAAAACGTGTTTTCGATTTTGGATTTTTTTTTTTTTTTTTTTTTTTGGCTAACGAACTCGTCCGGGCGACGTAGACAGTCAACATGTGTACCAAATTGGACTTAAAATGCGGCCGCTAGAGTGCGAACACACACATATATATATGATTTTTAATGACACCCCAAAACGTGTTCTGGCGACCATGATCGGAGCTCATTTGCTACTCCCGACCTTTTGTCTTACCATAAGGGCCACTGCAATAGCTCATTTTTCCTACAGTAAATTTTGTTTTTTACGCGACCTTATAGTTCGCTCGGTTTCCCAAAAATCGATCAAAACGTAAAATACCATAGAAGTACCCGGTTCAAAGCCATGTAGTGGTTTCTACCATGGAGTTGGCGTACGAAGCACGCAACGCATTGTGTATTGAAGATACTCCCAATATGCGGAATGGCGTGCGAAGCACGCAACGCATTGTTTATTGAAGATACTCCCAATATGCGGAATGGCGTGCGAACCATTTTGCAGCTATTCAGCAACGTCATGAATAGAAATATTTCCCAAAATGTTGGTTGAAACCCTAAAACATAGGCCTATAAACTTAATTTTGGAAATTTGCTCAAGTCACGTCAGCGGTTCAGTGGTCGAATAATTTTTGATCATCCCTTACTAAAGCTGGTGCACCCGTTCTTCCACACCGTAGACGAGAAATTAAAGCGAACACATTTTCGTATCCGCTTTGTTTCCAACCCTATGTTAGTACGTCACTTTACTTTGAAATAACTCTGCAAAGTATAGCGCTTGTTGAAAGGGAAAACAAGCGAGAAAAGAGTTAAAGGGACGTTGGAGGGATGTTTTGTTTTTTCGTGGAATTGTCTTTGAGCGGCCAAGCTGTAACAATGACTTGAAAGCTTACGCTACAATGTATGCAAAATGAGCATACACTGAATCCTTGCTGGAACTCAAAACATTAACTACGTCTTTCATCTATGTACGCATCGGACATCACTTTGTAAGAACTGTGAAAGCGGTCAAGCATTGCTGAATGTGAATCTAAGTAAGGCCGTAGCCAGGGGGGGTCCAAGCCCCCCCCCCCCCAAATCCCGAAATTTAGTAGCAAAAATTAATACTAGGTTTAAAAAGTGCAAATCGATATATATAAAAGCTAAATACCACTCACTCACTCACTCACTGACTCACTCATCACGATTTCTCCAAAACTACCTAACGGATTGAAATGAAATTTGGTATGTAGCTTCCCCTAGGGCCATAGGTGATTACTAATAAAGGGTTTGAAAAAATTCGAAATTTTAGGGGGGTTTGGGGGGATCAAAGTTATTAAATCACGATTTCTTCAAAACTACCGAACGGATTGGAATGAAATTTGGTACGTAGCTTCCTCTAGGGCCCATAAGTGTTCACTAAAAAAGAGTTTAAAAAAATTGGAAATTTTAGGGGGGTTTTAGGGGGTACAAATTACTAAATCACGATTTCTCCAAAATTACAGAACAGATTGGAATGAAATTTGGTATGTAGCTTCCTCTAGGGCCATAGGCGCTCGCTAAGGAATTGTTTCAAAAATTCGAAATTTTAGGGGGGCTTGGGGGGATCAAAGTTATTAAATCACGACTTCTTCAAAACTACCGAACAGATTGGAATGAAATTTGGTATGTAGCTTCCTCTAGGGCCATAAGTGCTCACTAAGAAAGGGTATGAAAAATTTCGAAATTTCAGGAGGGGTTTGGGGGGATCATAGTTACTAAAATCATAATTTCAGATCTTTTATTATTATGACAATAGTGCTTTTATTACTTAAGATCTATATATACAAAAGCCAAATACTACTCACTGACTGAACACTTAAAAAGACTACAATTACGTTAAAAAGACTGAAAATACCAACCACCACGGGCAACGCCGTACGGGTCAGCTAGTTAAATTATAAAATAGACAACACAACAGAGGATACAGCAGCATATTTTACGTCATTGTGCTTCGCATGCATACAGATATTTAGATTTACTTGATTAGACTACAACGTACAATACACATGGATGCTGTAGCCTTACTCTCTTGTGAGCTTGATCTTATCTAAAATAAGAAAACTACGAAGGTTCAACAAAAATACTTTACTCTAACAAAACACGGAATGCATTGTGTATTGAAAGTACTCCCAGTACGGGGGTTGGCGTGCGAAGCACGCAATTCTCTGTGTATTGAAAATTCTCAAAATACGGAGGTTGGCGTGCGAAACACACAATGCTCTGTGTATTGAAAATTCTCCCAATACGGAGGTTGGCGTGCGAAGCACGCAATTCTCTGTGTATTGAAAATTCTCAAAATACGGAGGTTGGCGTACGAAACACACAATGTTCTGTGTATTGAAAATTCTCAAAATACGGAGGTTGGCGTGTGAAACACTCAATGCTTGTGTATTGAAAATTCTCCCGATACGGAGCTTGAAACGCAATGCACTGTGCGTCGGCCGCTTCTCTTTGTGTTCTGTGTCTAGGTCGCATGTGCGTCCCTTAGCAGTGAACGTGTTAAAAGGGTTTAAATTCAAATCCTTGGTCCTGACCTGATCCCCACCCCGAAAAGTTTTCCTAGCTGCGGCCTTGAATCTATGACGTACAATTTTACACAGCTGGCTCGCCTATTTGAATGAAATGGATATTGGTTAAATGTTGAACCTTACCATTACACGCAATTCAAAAAGTGATTTGAGATCTGAGTTCCCTGGCAAAAAAAAACGGAAAAAATATATTTTAAGAGTGTGTAGAAGCAAATACGTCCCCTATTTTACTGTGTGAAATATTGTTTTTATTTTTATACAGGATGTCTCGAAAGTATGTGAACGGCGTTATATTTTTGCAAACATTGAAGATTTCTCTACAAAAACCACTAATTTTTTAAGCATTTCTAATTTGCTTATGACCTTAGTGGGACGGCCTGCAGGGAGTCGGAAGAAAATCTAAAATAGAATCATAGTTCGAGTTGTACATCAAATTAAAGGTCTATCTTTGGAGAACACAATGCCGCAAATCAGACATCAAAAGGCTCACCCAACACAAAGTGGCAACCGCTTAAAGTTACAATATTGGGCTTTTTTTTAAATGGCCTAATTTTACTCATTGGCACAAGATTTGAAAGCAGAACTCCGACAATCCACACTAGCAGCAGTAGGACCAGTTTTTGTCGATAGTGAGTGAATTATCATCATCAGTGGGAACGGTCTACGAAGAACAAATTTCGATTTCAAATTAAAAATATTTACTAAATGTTAAAAAAAATAACAATTACCAATAAACTTTAATAATAGCTTACCATTTTTACAATAAATGCTTACAATAAACTGATTTCCTTCTGCAGTTTGGCAGTGAGCTACAATCGATTCCACGTTCACCGTGCAATACAGGTCTTACGAGAGAATAGACATGCTACTACCATTACAGCGAACATCTCGTTTTTTTCATGCGGGTTGTGTCATCTGATCGAGCGTAGCATGGGAGTTGATGTTTTTTAGTTGGCTATTATCGCTGAGACTGTCGTAAGGATAATCCAGTGTAGGCGGGTGTTGTAGTAATTCATAACACTTTGTAGCCTCTCAGCAGGTATTTCTAGTGTGGATTGTCGGAGTTTTGCTAAGCTACCTAATGTTTACCTAAACTATTTGCTTCAATATTTGAAAGCTTAGACGTATAATACGAATGTAATTGTCTAAACTTTCCTGTATGTAACTTAAGTAGTATGTACTAAGTTTCAGTCTTAAACTTCGTAGCAATTATACAAATTATTATTTACTACTAGCTGAATACCCGTGCTTCGCTACTGGGAATTTGTTTTGCATCACTATGTTACATAATTTGTAATATTTTTCTCTCATATTTTATTGCACGAAAGTGAATTATTACATAATATTTTCAATTAGTTTGGTATTTATTGTTCACTGGCGGCCCGTCAATCGTCTTTATCATGGTATTTGGACTGAATAAATTAAATAAATTTAAAATTAAAGAATTCAGAGTGAAGCTAAAAGAAGAATTCTCTTTCAACCGCTAAATCCACAGACTGGTAAATCACAGTTTTAGCTGGATGTTGCAGATTACCCAGATACGTCTTTATGCAAATCTATAGATCGGGATGTTTTTCATCACTTTACGTCTTTAAATATTTTCTTAAAATTAATTAATGATTTGCAAATTTCTTCTTTCTAGCTTTAAGGAAAGTATACAAATTATTATTTATTGTTTTAGGGGTTGTTACTACTTTCCACACCTTAGCAGAACGTGACAAAATGTAAAACTAGTTTATATTTTATAAATATTTTGTAAGAAATAAATTGACAAAAGTCTCTAGCTTTAAGGAAAGTATAAAAATGTATACTTATTGTTTAGTTTGCGTTTGCTCAATGTTCAAACATTTTGTAGCGAAAGACAAGTTTAGTATAAATTATCAATCAGCTTTGGATATTCAATTTCATATTATTTAAATTTTGCTTTTAATGTTTTTAAATCGTAGCTTTGACGACATAATTCTGCGTTGTATTCTCTGTCAATAAACTATTTTCCAAACACTTTTCCTCAATGAAATCATTTCATTTTGTTTTATGTAATTAAAAAACATGTTCCAGACTGGTTTATCTCTGAAAGTTCACAATTAGCATCCATAACCAATCAGCTGTAGGCGGTATTAAAGTAATTTCACATATTTTTTGTTCACCCCGCACGCGAGGCAATAACGTTTATTATGCTACGGGAAATCCTTTTAAAATGAATGCTGAATGCTTTAATTCAGTTTTTCCTTATTTGTTTAAACTATATCTTGGTTAGGATTTACGTTTAAATTTATACTCATTTTCAATTTATTAATTAACTAGCTGGTCCGACCCGGCTTAGCACAGATAGACACATCAAAGTTAAATGTATATTAACAAAAATATATTGCATCAATAAATATATTACACTATGTATTTCTTATGGGGATTTTTAGTAACTTTGAAAAGTAACGGAAACCCTTTCTTAGCGAGCATCTATGGCCCTAGAGGAAGCTACATACCAAATTTAATTCCAATCCGTTCGGTAGGTTTTGAGAAATCGTGATTTAGTAACTTTGACCCCCCAAAACCCCCCTAAAATTTCGAATTTTCGGAAACCCTTTCTTAGTGCGCGTCTAGAGCCTATAAAGAGTATTAGTGCCAAATTTCATGTTTGTAGGCCTCGTGGTTTTGGAGAAATTGTGATGAGTCAATGGTATTTGACTTTTATAAGTTTAGATATAAGAATTAAAAAGGACACTGTTAGTTGATGTCACTTACCGACAGAAATCCTTTTGAAGTTTTCTTTAAATTATTGTGATCCCGACACGTGTTTCGGAGATTTATCGTCCATCATCAGGCGATAGAAGACAGTAGCAATACTCTACGTAACACTCACGCACATAACACCGGCGCTACATAGGGAATGCGTATTCATGAGGGTTGCATCAAACGGTATTTTTCCCCTTAACAGTTCATCCAAATGCTCTACGTGTTTATAAAAACTTACGTGTTTTAAATGGGCCACCATTGGTATCTTGTAAACTATAAATCTGACAGCAAACTTTTATTAAGGAACATTTTCTTTTTTTTTTTAGAAATTAAAAGATACGTAGTTGAAGTATTTTTAAATGGCCATTATTTTACCATATGGCGGTCAACTTTCAAACTTATTATGGAACACCCTGTAGTCTATTATGATCGTGGATTTTACAAGTTATTTTAAGACTTTTTTATTCTTGTTGTTTTAGTTATACGACAAACCGTTCGTTCAAAAGATAGAGGTGTATACAGTGTTTAAAACACCCTATCTGAGCTGAAGATATTTTTATACGGAAACGTTTTGAACCAATGAAAACGCTCACAAACAAAACATTGTTTGGACAAAAACTTGTTAAATCTCATGTTGATTCTCGTTCCAAATTGTTTTACTAAAGTCTATGTTTATTAGGCTACAAGTTCTCATTTTAAAATACTGTTTTTATATTGGAATATAGCGACCAACTTTCGAATTTTGTATGGAACATCCTATATTTTATGATGATTTCCGATTTTACTGGATTCTTAACCAGCTGATACTGACCATCTGTTACCAACTTAATTTTACAAGTGATAAATGTCCTGTTTTGTTCATTAGTTTCTCTGTGTTATGGTTTTAAAAAAATATCAAAAACCGTGTTTGTTGATGTAAAAAAACTTTTTGTTTGTCTTAACAATGTTTGGTTACTGTTAAGAGCGTTTTCAATGGTTTAAAATGTTTGCGTACAAAATATCTTCCGCTCGGTTAGGGTGTTCGGTTATTCGTATAAAAAAAACACCAAGAACAAAAAGTCTTAAAATAACTTGTAAAATCCAAAATCATCATAAAATAGAGGGGGTTTCATGAACAATTCGAAAGTTGACCACCATATTTGAAAATGGCGCCATTTACATATATTTTAGCTACATATATTTAGTTCTTCAAAATAAAAACAAAGAAAGTTTCCCTATTCAAAGTTTGCGGTCAGATTTATAGTTCACAAGATACCAATGGTGGTCTATTTAAAAAGACACCCTGTATATACAGAATGTAACATAACACTTGGGCAGTACGTATATTGAGCAAATGAATTGTTTTGAACATCTGGTTTCAACTAAAATTCCTTTATTTCCAACTTAAAAAATCTAAGGAAAATACATTTTTGGCAAAAACCAAACCCAAAAAAACGTCGAAGAATTTCAACACCACGTACAAAATATAGTGTATTTTTGTGTTTTCAACATATTGGTTTAAAAACATATTTTAAGAATGTATAGCAAATACCTTCTATTCTAACGTGTGTTCAGTATCAAGTATGTAACAGTTTACAAGATCAATTTAAAATAATTCAGACAATATCTCGACAAGACAGGAATTTTGTTTCACGAAGGAGATTGCTTATGTAATGGCACTCTTGAGGTGGGAGGGGGGGTTTAGAGGATGCCCTATCTGTTCTATAAAATATGAAGGGAGAGGTTGTATGTCTCTTAGTCTGCAAGATAGATGCGGATCATGTGTAAATGCCGAAATGGCTAATTACGTTTTCCAATATTCATGCACAAGACCTACAGAAACCACAAATTCTTATAATATATTATTTCACAAAGGTGTTTTTATTTTTGTCCCGTAATTCTTTATCAAAATTAATTATTGAAACATCATTTTAAAGCTTATGTTCCCCGATGTTGACGAAAAATAGACAAACAGCTTAAAATTCATGTTTTTGTTACACAGATTAATTTAAAAAACTTTTATATTATACTTCATATGGTTCCTAATGAAAGGCGCCATCTATATACAATCTTTTTAACTTTGATCTATGACAGCTGTTAGTTTGATTGTTTACATTCCATATGCAAGTGTTACAAAATGTTATTTATAAACCAATGTAAATAAATGAACGCAATTAACTGAACTAAATCAACGTAATCAGGTGATTACTCCTAACTTGCGAAATATTCACACGCGTCAGCTAGTTAATATTTAAACTGCATCTTTCACTACGATTGGTAATTTTACCAAGGAAACCTCAAAGGAAAACAATTTCTAACACAACTGACAAATTAAAAGATACCTTATGGGATCATCGAAACCACAATTACCCATAAGATAAGTACCAAATTCTTGTCCAAAAACTAAATAAAATATTATTTCATAATTATTTAACTTGAACACAGAATCTTGCACCTAATACGTTTACTAACTCGAACGCGTTTCAACGACAAAGTCGCCATCTTCAGTGATGCACGGGTTACATGTTAGTTATAGCATAGATCATGAATAATAAAATAGATCATGCACGCATACGGGGGCTGTGTGCCACAAAAAAGGTTGTCAGGAAAATAGTGCATGATCGCGCCGCGAGGTAGCGCTAGGGAGAAATCATTGGTAGCATTGGTGTTTCACACAGCTTCCGTCGTTTCCCCAATAGATAGCGCCACTATCGTCGAATTTCCAGTGGAACGAAATATTGCATTGGATCTGAGTTCTATTAGGTTATCCAAATACAATGGTTATAGTTTGACTATTGTAGCTCGTGCATCACTGAAAATGGCGACTTTGTTGTTGAAACGTTTCAGTTAGTAAATGCGTTAGTTGTGAGATTCTGTTCTCAAGTTTTATTCTATCGAGTAGAACTTCTCACAAGTCAAGCTCAATATGTATTTTTGACTAGAGGAAACCTCTGCGTGCTCCGCACGCCAACCCCTTTGGAACCTTCTATACACAAAATCATGTAATGTTTTCTTTCTAATAAAGATTCAGGATTAATAATAACCCCAAAGCTAAGATAGTAAATAATGTTAAATGTTCGAATCAAATTATTTCGTATATTTTATAACAGCGGTTATAATAAAGGTTAAAAGTAGCAGCAAGGCTCAGGTATACACTTTAATATAAACCTATCCTAAAAATTTGAAATACAAAATAATTGCTTCAAAGTTTGAAATCAGCTGTCAATGAAAATATTGGAGCAAACAGCTGTTTTATCTGTTATTTTATTCAATTAGTTGCTATTGTAATAAATTTAAATGCATGACGTGTTGATAAATATCTAACGAGCTTGACTTGTGAGAAAGTAACTTAGATAAAATAAAACCTGAACGCAAAATCTCACAATAAATACGTTTACTAACCTCAAACGCGTTTCAACGACAATGACGCCATTCTCAGTGATGCACGGGCTACAATAACCAAACTATATCTTCGAGTAAACGTATTTATTGTGAGATTTTGTGTTCAGGTTTTATTTTATCCATGACGTATTGGTTCATCAGTATAGGTCTAACCTAAGACTTTTTCCGACTAAATTTACAAATATGGAAGTAAAAAATGATTTTATCAAAATGAATGTTACCCGGGTACAGTGTACCTTTTTATTAGTAAAACTATTTTGTCAATCGGTTGATTACTGCTAGAGATCACACCCTACATACAAATAAACAAATACATTTTACCTCTTTATAATATTAGTATAGAAGTGAGGTAAGTTTACTTTTTACAATCTGTAATTAGTTTATACTATTTTCTCAGTTTTAAGAACTTCGTATTTAAAAAAATGATTCAGTATTTAAATAATTATTTTCTGCTTTTTAGTTTTGTGTGTGTGAAATATTGCAATCGATTTTAATCGCTTTGGTGCGATTATGACAGGCAGTCCTGAGCCTATCGGGTAGTTACTTTAAAATCGATTTCAAAATTCGTACCGAACAGACAGACAGACATCATAGCTAGTTAAAAAAACATATGGTCACATTACCAAAATGATTGTCCTAAAAATCAAGATTTCAAATGTTTAGTATTTTTTTTTTTTTTTTGTATATATAATTTAGTAAAATTATGCAAAACAGCCCCAGCCGGAGACCAGATATCTAGTCATATCCCGTCAGCTTGGAAGCGAGCCAACCACCGTTTGCTTTACTGTGCCTCAAACCACAGATATGATTACATATCTGGTCTCCCTAGCCTAGATTCGAACCCGGCATCTTCTGATCAGGAAGACGTAACGTTATCCACTAGGCTACGGCTTGATTAAAGAAAACTGACAAATTAACAATACTTCAGTTACTTTACTATCGGTTTAAATATTACGTTTAAAGGAAAACATAGTTTATCAGCACCATCTAGGAGTGGTTACAACAAGTTTGCTCGGTTCTTATTAAGTGAGTCTGTATGGTTTGTATTCGTGAGACGTTTATAATAGCACAAACGTATATACACTGGCGTGCCACTGAAAAGGTTAATATTACATTTTCATTCAGTTCTGATCTATGTTTAAAGTTTTAAGTCTCTAGCTCATCGGGAAATCAGTTAAAAATCGATTTCAAAATGTGTACCAAACAGACAGACCCTTGTCTGCAAAGTAATACAAACGTGGTACAAATAAATGCTTGACGCCCTTATTAGGTCTAAAGTTCACGGATGTTTATATAGTTAGAGAATGTTATCGTACTTGCTGTAGTTTTAAATCGCACAGTATATTACAGTCAGCTGTAATGGTTGCTGCAGTGTTCCCAGTAAATGGAGCATCCAGCTGTACTTGCACTTTGCCGATAACACACATTAACTGTATGGATATTGTATATTAACCTGGTAAGATAAGCTGAATGTAACCTTTAATGTGTTGGTTGTTTCACGATATAAAATAATGGTTTACTTTAAATCTTTAGAGATAACGTATATGTAGTGCAGTCAAACGCTAGTTGTTCGTGGGCAAAATTAAAGGAGTCAGTTTCTCTGCGGTTTTACAGGTTTTTCGGGTGCTGAATCCGAATTTGAAGTTTGCAACGAAAACTTCCTGGAGCGTTCAGAGATACCCGCAAATATAACAACATTATCGAAATTTTTTAATTTTTTTTTTTCAGTAACACCGTAATTATGGAAACATCACTTTTTACAAAATTTAAGAAAACAAAATTTACTATCAGTTTCATCGTAGTTTTTGAATATAGGACTAACGGGTAAGGAGCTAGAGCAAATTGAAAATTGAAAACATTTGAGTACTTTGTAAAAATTGCGTTCTTCGTCAGTTTTTCGTAGATAGTATGTGCACTCCTCGAAGAAAAGCACTATGTACGAATTGAAACATTTCGTCATTAATATGCGAGAAGTTGAACGGCCGTTAGAGCGTTCTAACGTGAAGGAGTATTTCGCTGCCACACTCAAGTTAAATCATGTTCAGCATTTCCACTCGTTTGATTTGTATAATTAACTACATTTGTAAAAGTACCAGAACATTTTTATCCTCAAAACCCCTCATTCATTGTAATCTGACTACCGGGCATCTGGACAAAGAAGAAATTATTTTTGAAGTGATAACTTCTTTTGGCCCGTTGGGCACTTTCGCTTGACTATGATTCTGAAATCTCGCGTCACGAGCTTTTTGCTCACAGCGTGTAGAGGGAATAGGCGATACATAGTATATATAGAAAAGTAAGCGCGTGCTTCCGTGATAAAATGTAGCTAGTAACGTTTCAAACGTAATCCTGAAGGTAATTCGCCCGGAAACCATGCTCTTTCTTACCTCGACCTGTATAAAAAATTACAATTTATATAAACTTCGCGCTAATACAGACCAGGAAAGTTTTAACTGGTTACTCAAAGTGCCTTGTAAAAGTATCGCTTCTCGGCATCTTGACTAAGATCAAAGTGTAGTATCTGTTCTTATCAGCTTAATGTGTGAGTATAGTGTGAATCGTCGAGTGTTCTAACGGTCTTCTGCTTTAAATATTTGATATTGTGTTGGTGCTGTCATCGGGGAAAGTTGTTGTGTGCTGCCACCTGCGATTACTCAGAACTACTAGCCCATAGGATGTTTAATAATAGTAACTTCGAGTATATTGTACATCGATGAGAGTATTAACGGTTTTTATTTGGCCGTTTGAATACTTTTAGTATCATTTGAATAAATTAACAGTTAATTTGAATAAATAAAAAATATAACTTAAAATCATAGCCTAGTCTTACTTTTTAATAGTACCAAAAAAATGTTCAACCTCTTTTCACGTGATTTACTACATACATAGAAAGTGAAAGAGTGATGAATTTTCTTTGTTGGATTCGTTAATACAGAAAGTCGGTACCGTGAGTACATTGACAGTTACAATTATATTTATTACTAGCTGCCCGATCCGGCTTTGCACGGATAGACAAATCAAAGTTAAATGTATATTAATAAAATATATATCAATAAATATATTACACAATGTATTTCTTATGGGGATTTTTAGTAACTTTGACCACCCCCCTCTAAAATTTCGAATTTTTTGAAAACCTTTCTTAGAGAGCACCCTAGAGGAAGATACTTACCAAATTTCATTTAAATCCGTTCGGTGGTTTTTTTTTAGTAAATTTGATTCCCCTAAAACCCCACTAAAATTTCGAATTTTTTTAAACCCTTTCTTAGTGAGCACCTATGGCCCTAGAAGAAGCTACATACCAAATTTCGTTCCAATCTGTTCAGTAGTTTTTGAGAAATCATTATTTAGTAACTTTGACCCCCCCAAAAACCCCAACTAAGATTTCGAATTTTTTTACACCCTTTCTTAGTGAGCACTTATGGTCCTAGAGGAAGCTACATACCAAATTCCGTTCCAATCTGTTAAGTAGTTTTGAGATTTCGTGATGAGTCAGTGAGTGAGTGGTATTTGATATAATCTTTTATATATATAGATTATTTGAGGTTATCCATAACTTTTTTAAATGGAAAATGTATAACCTTTGATTATGCATTTTAAATCTCATAGACAGAAAAAAATAACACCACTTTTTAAGATAATTAAAAAAGTTTAAAATGTTGAAAGTTTCTGCTATTTCTTATAAACTTTAGGAAATTTTAAACCATATTAAATTTGTTTTAGTGAAAGTTAAAGACTTTACTCCATTTTGAATTAAACATATGGAATATGGTCAATATTCATATTGATTATTTAAAATTTGATATAATTTAAATTATATACACTCTTAAAATGGAATAAAAATGTGTAATGTATAATGTGAGAAAATGTAAATATAATGTTCTGCAGATTTACTGAAAACTGAAAATATTCTTGAATTACTTAAAATTTTTAGGAGTTAAGAATAATTTGTTAATTGAATAGGTATTATGCAATTTCAAAATATGATATAATATTTGTTGACAATATATTGACTTGTGTAATTTGTTGACCCTTATTCTCCTCTAATATTAATACTGATAAGAATATAAATCGGTCATAGAAATTATCACTTCCAACGTGTGTCTTAAGCACACCCAATTTTTGTTAATTCTCTTTCAATTTCTACATAGTGGGTTTCTTCGAAAAATGCAAAGTTATCTGCGAAAAATGCAATGATGAACGCAGTTTTCGTCAATTATCAACTTGCTCCAACTCATCCCCTATTAATCCTACATTCAAAAACTTCAGGTGAAATCTATATAATAAAAATAAATTGCTGTTTCTTTGAAATCGCATCAATTGAGAACTGCTGGACCAATTTGGCAATTTTTTGTTTTAAAATGTTCGTAATAGTCCGAACTAGGTTTTTATATAAAGAAAAATTTGAAAAGTTTCCCGAAAAAGTTTCAAATTTGGAAAAAACTAAACAGCCTCTTTTGTATGGACTCAAGACCATAGCGCTCAAAAACAGCTGTTCGTATAAAATGCTTAGTAACACATGTTTGTTTACATTCATTAAAATAGCAACATTAGCAAATTTATAATCAGTTTATTATTCTTCAAAACCAATAGCTTTTTAGTTTAGATTGACAAAGCAAACACAAACAAAAATCAATAAAACATGCTTAGGCCTACTATATTATAATTCAATTTAAACATCGGTTGTTACATATTATTATAAATAAAACAACTTTTATGGATTAAAAACTGAACATAATTTTAGGTTAGGCCTACAATGAACCAAAACACTTTTATTTGCAACCAATTTCTCTAATTTATAATCGGGTTATTATTCTTCAAAAACCAAAACAGCTTTTTTAGGTTAGATTGCCAAACAACACAAACAAAAATCAACGAAAAATGCTTACTGTATTATAATTCAATTCAAACATCGGTTCTTACATATCTATTTACTTACATATATGCTGTTTAAAATATTGTTTATATAAATTGTTTATATAAATATGTACCATCCTCAAAGGGAACAAACAAAATGGAAAGCGTACTGAGTCAAAAAATGGGGTGGTACATACATAAGGTAAAACAAAGATGATAAATCCTTCTAAGGATAATAATCTGTAACCTTACCTTATTTTGGAAAGTTTTTCAAGAAACACCTGAATTAGCTATTCACAGGAAATGCCAAACAAATACAATTCACTTAATAAACAATTTGTTTATTAAAATATTATTTTAAATTAAAATACAAAAAAGATTATACGCCCTTAAATAATAAAAAATCTTAAATTGACATGCCCTTAAGTACAATTGATTTTCAAAGAAAATATTTACAATATATATATTAATTAATTATGTTCAAAAAGAAAAACCCTCCCCAAAATAAAATTTGAAAAACCCTCCCTGTTTACAATAAAAAAATAAAAAATTACGAACTAGTAGTGTTTACAAATTTACAAAATTGAATACATTCACCATGGATTTGACAATAATTTTATATCTATGGCCAAACTTAATACTAGGTAAAAATTAATTAATAAAAAAAATTATGAGACGTCTCTCTATAAAAAAAGGTATATAAATTTTTCTAATGTACAGCCCTTAGGGCTAAGGTCCGAAATGTGCTATAGCTTGCTCCTCCCAAATATTATTACAAAAAATATTATTGTAGCCTTTGTCAACTATGTAAGCCTTTATTAATTTGATATCATTTTTAAAGTAACAGACAGTTCAAAATTCTAGCAACACTCAGAAATGTTTTCATAATAGCTGGTTGTTATTGTTCCGAAGTTGGAAGACAAAACTTGTAGGATGTTAAACCCATGTGATACTTAAACCAGTGATGTTCACTATAAAAAAAAACACATGTTTTAGTACATGGCTAAAATCATGTATAAAGTTGCATAACTATATCATGTATGAAACTGTAATTTAACCTCGTGTATAGAACTGTATTATATTTTCCTGTATGGAACTGTAATTTAACCTCGTGTAAGAAACTGTATTCTAAATTATAGGCTTACAAGGAAATATTTAAATCAGAGCTTTGAATACACACTATTACACCTTTATAAGGCTTGAAAAGGCTTCTAAATCTTATAATGCAAATAGTTTAAGGCTTGTGGCTACGTAATGTAAAACAGATAAAATATAGGCTATGAAAAAAAGAAGTTAAGTTATGACACAAAATATACTCTGCAAGTGTAGATAAATGTTACAGTTAAATTCACACAATACATATTATTATAGCCAACTCAGGGTGTAATTTAGGTTTGAACTTTACCTGGTAGAAGATAGATGGATATCTTAGCCCGTAGACATGTTTTGTAACGAAATAGGCATTAGACAAGGTCAGACAAATTTGCCTTGAAACACCATAAAAACACTTAACAAGAATTACTTTAAACAACTCACGAACGCATATTAAAAAAACTTGCTTACAGATGGTTAAATTTACCATGTCGGTTTTACATTTAAATAAGTTCGGTTTAGACTAAGAGTTGATCGTGTTGTCACTTTCACCTGACATGGTCAAGGCTACGGCAGAAGAATGAATAAGCAAGGTCGACCGGCTAACGAGCCAGGCAGGCACCGAACAGCTGTTGTGTGGCAGGCTTGATCTAATGAACGTACAATGTTGCCAACATGAATTGGCCTTGGCGCGCGAATTCAAAAGTTACTAGTTTTAGATTTACGTTTCTACAAACGCTACAAATTGTTGACATAAACACCATTTGCAATTCAATAACTTAAGTCAAAAGAATGAAATTTGATAACTACCCTTAAAATTAAATAAAGCAATAGCGAAGCATTGCCGGGTCCACTAGTTGATAATAAATGGTGAAGTGGACCATTTTCATCGTCTAGGTACAAATTCGACAAATTTTGAAGGAGAACTACTTGCCAAATTTTAGTCAAGTAAAACATAATGGATTACTGTATAATGCACTCCCGAAAGTTTTCATATTGATGTATTTTTGCTAGAACAAAATATATTCTGTTTGTTTTCATTATAATCATTTTAATACGAATAATTCGAGCATGCAATTGAACCGCTGACGTGAGTTGAGCGAATTTCCAAAATTGAGTTTATGTGTTTTAGAGTTTCAACCAACTATTTGATAAACTGGTCTAATCACTATGGCTCTGAATAGCTGCCGACGTGTACACAATATATCAGTAGAATTTGTTTGTTTCCACCTCAGCCTCCAGCCACGGCTTACTTTGTTCCGCTCGCATGTTCGACCTTGTGGCCTCGGATTAGGAGTGCTTCGCTTCGCTCCCACTGGACAAACTCGGTTCACGAGGTAAAAAATAAAGGGTGCTTTTAATGTACTTTACCCTTTGATCGATTTTTTGAGAACCAGAAGTGATATAATATAAGGTCTTGTAAATAAACCAAAATGGGCAGAATAATCTTCTAAATATATTTGTTCACATAAAACCCCAAAAAATTTCAATCGAATACAAAATCTTTAAAATCTCAAAAAATATTTACTTACTGCCATTAAGTTTGCTTCCGATTTAATATGTGTTGTTGGATTTCTATAGCTCGAACGAACTTGTCCGGGGGACTTAGAAAACGAACGTGTGTACCAAATTTGGACCAAATCTGAAGTAAAATACGGCCGTTAGAGTACCAACACACGTATATAATGTATATCAAGTTTTGAATAACACCACAAAATGTTTTCCGGGGACAGTGATCGATGCTCGTTGAACACTTCCGACCTTATGTCTCACCACAAGAGTCAGTGCAATAGCTCATCTTTCCTACTGAAATTTGCCAATAAACGTCGGTTTATGAGGTAAGCGTTCCACTTGTTTTATTTTAAATTGTTGAACGTCTTTGTGTAGGAACTATTCTTATGTATTTATTAACTCTGTTTCAAATAAAAAGAGAAGACCCTTGGGATAAAATTTCCCTCAATCTTGAATAGAATTTAAAGTTTAGTTTGTTACTTAGTTAAAAATAAAACCACTTAGCTATTCTAAAACTACACTTTAACTTGGGTTGTATGAAATAGTTCGAGGACCTCCTTTAATTAATACAGCCCTTATAAGAGGGCATTCTTATACAACCCTACCTAACTGTACAATTACTAACTAACAAAATAGCAAAGTTTGATACAGAAACTTAACCAAAGCACAACTAACTGGTTTCACTCGAACTGACATCATTACTGGAGCAACCTCTCCACAATAACGTGCAACTCTCAAAATTGTGTTATCAAGAAATGACATCCTCGGTTATTAACCAACAGAATCCATTGACTATAAATAAGTATGATACTATTAAGGCGGTACTGTGCCTTTTTTTAAGGAAATGTTTCTGACGAGGTGTTAGCGAATTTCCATAAATCTATATATCTAAAAGCCAAATACCACTCACTCACTGACTCATCACGAAATCTTAAAAACTACTGAACGGATTGGAACGAAATTTGGCATGTAGCTTCCTCTAGGAACATAGGTGCTCACTAAGAAAGGGTTTAAAAAAATCGATATCTTAGGGCGGGTTTGGAGGGGGTCAAAATTACTAAATCACGATTTCTCCATAACTATCAAACGGATTGGAATGAAATTTGGTATGTAGCTTCCTCTAGGGCCATAGGTGCTCTCTAAGAAAGGGTTTAAAAAAATTAGAAATTTTAGAGGGGGTTTGGGGGTTTCAAAGTTACTAAAAATCCCCATATTTAACTTTGATTTGTCTCTCCGTGCAAAGCCGGATCGGGTCAGCTAGTAAGTTTATATGTTTTAGGGTTTTAACCAACCATTCGGGAAATCGTTCTACTCACGAAGGCTCCAGTCCCCACACACGCAGTGCTTCGTTCAGCTCACAGGAGAAAAACTTCCTTTGTGCGTTTGCACCTCGACATTGCATCCATGGATTATGGACAGCTTCGCTTCGCTCGCTGTGTTCGAGTTTGCATCCCGGAGGTCAGCCCCAGAAGCTGTCCGCCACACGTAGTTTTTAACTGGGTACTGTTGTGGTATTTTACGTTTTGATCGATTATAATAAGTTTCCGAGGCACCATTTTTTTTTTGAAACGGTGAGAAATAAAGTCAAATTTTAAATACAAAAAATGTTTGTTTTTAAAAACCTTTTCAGTGATATGCTTCCCGACTAGCGGTACTAACTGGAGTTTTGATTTTTTTGTTCAATCGCAATACATTGAGCACTGGTGGTCTGATTCACCCTGTATATAATTTTTAATGTCCAATAAAACGTGTTCTGGGGACCATGATCGGTGCTCATTTACTACTTAGGTCTCACAATAAGAGTCACCGCAATAGCTAATTTTTCCTTTGGATATTCGCTAAAAACCTGATATCTCCCGCTAAAATATGGAGAGTTTGCAGGCATGCAACATACATATAAAAACATTTTCAAATATGCGTTGTATTTTATCTATTCAAGGAAAGCAACACAACAATTAATTGTTAATCTAATAAAATCCCTACATTTTTTCACGTGAACCACTTTCCTTTACAGTCGCATATTTGTTTCCAAACAGCTGATTGAGTTACTGCACTCCAGCTTTAGTACTAGTTTCCTTTAGCGGTTGTGTGGGCTTTGTTACAGGTTTCTATTTATTTTACAATATTAATGCACAAAGGTCTCGCAATGAAAGGGTTTCTGCGGTGTTTGGAATTTAGACTTCACAGTAATATACGAGTCGTATTTATATGTAAAAGCCTTTGTGGTAAACTTGCCCTTTGTAACTTATAATAAAATAACTGACAGTCAAATAAATATGTATAGAATGAATATTAAGGGGATGTTCTACTGAAAATCGGGGGGGGGGGGGGAAATGATTGAATTTTGTTCTATAATTAATTAGCTTCAAGAAAATGGGTTGCGACATCTATTTACTATAATACAAAATAGTATATGACTCGGGTTCACTTCACAACCGGAGCGTAGGCTAGTCTTGATGAGCGCTGGTTTTGTTCATTCAGTCCTTATAAGTCTAGTTCTACTACCATTCAATCCATACACTCTGTTGCATATGTCTCTGATATGCTTACTGGCCTGTCTCTGAACCAAAAGCCACAATCAGCTGATTGTCAATCAAGTAGTGGCGTAACCTATGACTTGTAAAATAGCCAAGCGCTTCGACAAAAAGCGACTAAATCTGTCAAAAGTGCGTATATAGAGTATAACGAATATAGAAGAGAACTAAGGCAAGCTCAACTGAGAGAAGAAGAGACGAAGAAAAATGAAGAGGGATTGACATATGGAGCAGGTTGTTTTTAAACAACAAAATATTCGGTGTGCTGAGTTCTGATCTTTTCATATTTTATGTAATTTTCAACATTTATCTAGGCCTACACTAATTTATGGACTCTAAATTTATTTTAAGTAATATTTATTATTTTTACTAACCTTCAAACAGTCCGTTTTTGGCTCAGAATACATCTGACCGCGGTTTCGACACCACAAATGTCATTGTCAAAGAATTCTCACGTCGCAATACCTACATTACACACTTAAAAAACACATTTAAAAAACACACGTAAAAAACTTTAAAAAATTCACCATTTCTGGGTCGTTATAACATAAATTTCTATTAGGGTTATTAAAACAGGTCTAATGTCGGGCCGACCTTAACATGAACTGCCGATGCGATGTTGAATCACTGTTCAGTCAGCTGTTTTTGGTTTGCCTAACTTGTAGGCGTTTCTAACTTTATGATACTGTCGTATATGGCGTGTGATCCAAATTGCACTTGATCGTTAAGGAGGTTGTCTGGTTCCGTTTTTAATGTTTGGTATATAAAAAACTGCTCTAAAACGTCCATTTTTTTGCCTTTCTTACATTTCTTTAGCACTTGTAGATCTTCCATTATGCCTTTTGTTTTGTGGTTGAAATCCACTAAGTGTTCGGCGTATGTTGACGTTTGATTGAATGTGCGTCTTGGTAAGTGCTCTTTGTATCGGTCCTTGAAAGAGCGGCCTGTCTGTCCGATGTAAAATTTGCTGCATTCGCCGCAGTTGATTTTATATATACCACTGGTTTGGAAATCATTGTCACTAGTAGAGGGCGGGCCACCTGAGTCCAAGGAGGGGAGGGGGAAAATCGCGCGACTCTAAACCCTTGGGTGAGTGTGGACCTTGGGTGAGTGTGGAGTGGGCGTGGGGGTGTGGGTGGGTGTGGGGGGTGGAGGTGGGCGTGGAGTGGTGGCGGGAACGCTATTTTCCTAACCTACATTTTGTTTTTTCCTAAACCTAGTAGCCATGATCTATGAAGTACGTTAGGCTTCGGGGATGTCCTTAGACTAAAAACTTATATCAGAATGTGCTGACGCAAACGATTTATCTAATACACTTATACACTTTGTAATAACTAA
>JAGFPH010000287.1:657255-667541 GCA_018207615.1 Philaenus spumarius | reverse complement strand
CACTTTGTAATAACTAAAAACTAACCCTCAAATTATTTATAGGATTTAGTCAAAATAAAAAACAATTCATTTAAAACATAAATTTTAATACTTAAATACACCTCTACTCTCAAAGTAGTCCGCCAACTCCCACTCCAGGTTGTAATCCTCCTCTTCTCCCGAGGAATATTCCCAGTAGTAGAGGTTGTCAGAGTCAACCTCCTCCTCCTCCTCGTCTACGCCGTATCTCAACTCCTGATAAAATTCAATTAAAATTCAAAAAATTGTTCACCGTATTTGAGAACAAATTCACTGATAAACTCACTGATTTCTATATACTAGTAACGATCCTAAAATCTACTTACAGTAAATAGACGAGGCAGCTCGTCGCCAGAAAACTCCTCTATAATGTCTCTGTCCATTGCTCACTGAATAACTACAGAGTAGAAATCACGCTTGCTTTATATAGCCGTCTAACTAGCACACAGGAAACGAATTGCAACATGGCAACCTGCCAAGATAATTTCACCATCTGGTTCACTGACTATCGCTCTGGCTTTGATATCACACATATTTGATACTAGTTTGTCTCAATCAGGGTATTAAAAATAAAAAACTGTTAAGATCTATACATGTTTATTCTTATATATATATTTTATTACAATTCAAGTTTTTTCAGTTAACAGTAGCAATTAATATGTAAAGAAAATGTTTTATAAGTATAGTCTGATGTAGTCCACTATCCATCTTCTGCATATCGGACAATCGGCAAATCGGCTAACACATTGAGGGCAGAAGACATGTCCGCAGGGAAGTAGAGCAATGTTCGGTATGTTGAGTAAGCAGACAGTACAGGGACTCCGCATCTGACTAGGATTGTTCACTTCGGGTTGCTGTAAAAAACACACATCATTAGTATTTATATAATAAAGATTGTTCAATTTTGGTTGTAAGAAAAAGCATCATTAGTAGTTCTCATAAAATACTCGACAATCATCAACAATAGACTTACACATGTATTGGTAGGTGGACGTCCAAATTGTTGTAAGGCGAATATACCATCTTCCGTTAAATCTATTAAATCCTGCCTCATCATTCTCCAAACTTGAAGCGCAAACGTGCCGCATGTTCTGTAGTATGAAAACGACGCTGCTACCTTTAAATCGTTTACTAACGAGTTCAGAGCGGACAATGAATCTTCCAAAACCTCTAGCGTTGTATCTCGAGACGGCATCCCTTGAATTGGTTGACAAAGGTTAGCTCGGTTTGGATGACCCAAAGTTGAAGAATAATCATTCCTAAGCTAAAAAAGAAAATACAGGTGTTATTATTATTATTATTAATTAAACATTAAGGTAGAGAAAAAAACAGTTTTAGATGCTTACATAGTTCGCATGGCCGTAGGCCTGAAGGTAATGCATCAATCGACACATGTATTCATTTTGAGCGGCTGCGGATGAAGAAGAAGAAGGTGACGCCGAAGGTAGATTCTCAACATGTGCAGAAGGTGATGCTGATGCCGAAGGAAGGTGTAGATTCTCAATGGACTCATCGGGTGAAGAAGAAGGTGATGCTGATTGAAGGTTTGCCGAAGGAAGGTGTAGATTCTCAGGTGAAGAAGATGCAGGCTGAGGTAAAGGGAATTCCACTATCGAAATATCTTGCTGTTCAATTTCCGGTGTCTCGGGTCGAATATTGTTATTAACCATTTTAAACTGTAATTTGAGAATAACATTACTGAAAAATATTTTTTGTCTTTAAATAATCTATACACAGGTCACGATCACAATAGAAATCGTAACTATTACCGATAAAATTGGTAATAGTATCTGTAGGACGATAGCGTAAAAACTCGGAAAATTCCTGTATTGAAAATAAAGGGGTTACTACACACTTATCGCACCAATAACTGGGATTCCAAATAGTGTATAATAACATGTCACCATCTACAACTTCCCTACAAGTAGATATGTCCAGTTTATTTCTATCAAAAGTAGGTTCGTGCACAATAATTACACTGAAACACCGTCTACACAAATCAACACCGTTGTACGTTAAGCGTCGAGTAAATACATTGTTGTACTCATATGCGAATTCAGGCACCTCAGGCGGATGGTTCATTAGCATGAAAAAGTCCGAAAAAGTAATGTTTTCAAAATCAATGGTTAGGTAATCAAATCCTTCAGTATTACACTTCACTTGCATCAAATAGTTTTTAAAATTAGCTTTCAAATGTTTTTGTATAGAAATCGGTAATGGAAGTTCTTCTATATTGCTATTAGTGATTAGAACTTGTTCACATACCGATCTAGCGCTTAGCTCGAATAATGTTTTTGGTGAAGAATTCATAACGTACACTAGAAAAAGAAAATTATTGCCACTAAAACCAGTATCGAAACTAAACAACTGATAATGAAAAAGAGATGTTCAAAATCAATACAACCATAATCAAATCCTACAGTATTACAAGTCACTTTTGTTGAATAAATATTAAAATTTGCTTTCAAATGTTTTTGAATAGAAACCGGTAATTCAAGTTCTTCTATATTACTATTAGTAGTTAGAACATGTTCACATACCGATATAGAACATAGCTCAAATAAAGTTTTTGGTGATGAATTCATATCATACACTGAAAATTATACTTACTTGAATTGTAATAAAAAAATATATATAAGAATAAACATATTATGCTGCTGTCTCCGTTACACTGGATTTACATCTGTATCTCCAGTTTAACGGATTTTCCTATGTGTTCCGTAACGATAAATTTTTTATCTTTTAAATCGCGTATCTGCGACTCGGTCAGAGTCTGGTAGCGTTTTGGTAAAAACACTTTGTACGAGGTATCTTCTAATAAGTCGTTAAGAACGACTAATATGCTCGGACCATAATTGGTTTTTACGCGGCGAGCGTCTGCAATCGTATATTGCTTCCCGATGGTCAAACTTGTCAAAGAAACAAACTCGTTTTCTTTAGGAGCGATTGAGTTGAAAAAGTCAACGGTATTTACGGTAACCATACTCACTAAGAAGAATAAGAAGAAACTAACGTTGAAACAGACCCGACACTTAGATGTGTACCGATAGGAGGCAGCTGATGAACTGATGATGGATAGTAAATGTAACACGCTTTTATACTAATTTCGAGGCCATATTGCTGCACTGAAATTCGGTCTCCGGTGCGGTGAATGCGAAAGATTCGTTCGCTTTTTCACGGATTTTACATGCAATTGAATGGGGATCGCAATCACATTGCGAGTCTAGTTTGCGTAGTGTGTGCTTCACTGTCAAAGACCCTCTTACAATTTGTGCTACTTTCTCTTAGAACAACCGGCTAGATGTGTCTTACACTTTCAACAACTTTGACTTGCGTTCCTAGCAACGCCCTTGATTTGACCTCGTTTTACTATTTAGTGCCTATTCGTCAAAACCTTATTCATTCTGCTCCGTACCACAGGTGAGTTAACATATTCGCTCTCTCTAGCTCTCTCTCTCTAAAATGTCATCTGCTTACATTTTGTCTACTTTGCAAACTTATGTATCAAAGTTTCGACTCTACGGTACTAAGATTGTTTTCAAATTCAATTCACCACCCGAAGGTGTGGAAGAAATTCAATGGATTAGACAAGGTTTGAACGAACTTGTAGAGACTATGACAAGTGAAACGACTGACGAAGACTATTTAGGGTTTACTTTTCGGAGTCTCAATTTAAAAAATAAGGATCCGGGATTCTTAGCTTTTAGGCCTGCATCGGAGGTGACTGCTGATATTATGTGGAAAATTTTTGGGGGTATTATACAGAGTAACGCCGAGGCTTGTACATCTTGCGACACATTTAAAGTAGAATGTACTAAAGTTAAAGTGCCGTTAGGTCGTGGGAGGGTTAGACCGGGACTATATAACAATTTCAATGACGAATGTAGAGGAAGAAACGGTATTGTAGTAATAAAAAACACAGACTCTCTGTGTTTACCGTGCTCCCTCGTAGTTGCTATAGCTCATGCGGAAAAAGACAAGGACTATGCGGCTATACGAAGGAATAGATGTAACAGACATACTCTTAGAGCCCGACAACTTATGCTCGATGCCGGGGTTCAACTCACAGACGAGGGTGCGGGGGTACAGGAGTTGCATCAGTTTCAAAATCATCTGCCTCTACACAAAATTACGGTGTACAGTTACGGAAATAAAGGTCGTGATATTTATTTCGAAGGCGATGTGCAAAATCCTAGATACAAACTAAATTTAATTTTTCACAATGGCCATTTCAACGTAATCACTAGTTTGACCTCCGCGTTCGCTTGCCAATATTACTGCGAGGCGTGTCACATTCCTTTCAATAATCGTTACGCGCACAGATGTTCCTCCACCTGTTACTCTTGCAAACGTTCCCCGCCGTGTTTGCTGGAAAACGACGGAATCTATTGCGGAGATTGTAACAGAAAGTTTATGAATAGAGACTGTTTTACATTTCATTTAAAAAATATTTGTAAAACTTTAAAAAAGTGTCCCGATTGCGAGAAAATGGTTATGTTGAAAAAACGTCGTTCAAAGCACGTGTGCGGTGAAACTTTTTGTAAAGTGTGCAATGAATACATGGTGCCGAACCACCGGTGTTACATGAAAGTAGATTATAGGAAGCCTATATCTAATGGATTTCTTTTCATTTTCTTTGATCTAGAGACACGTCAAGATGAAATACTTGACAAGGCCAACGTTCATCGTGTAAATTTGTGCATATCCCAACAGTTCTGTTGGAAATGTATAAACGGTGATTCGTGTCAAAATTGTTTCGATCGTACTCGAGTTTTCAGAGATGATCCCATCAACGGCTTCATGTCATACGTTATGGAGGTACGAAAAGCGTACAAAAAAGTGTGTATCCTGGCACATAACGGACAAGCGTTCGATTTTCAATTTCTCCTTAAATATGTGCTCGAAAAAACTCAATTCACTCCTAAACTGATTACACGCGGTACAAAGGTAATCCTCATGGAAATCGATAATGTTAAATTTATCGATTCTTTGAACTACATGCCCATGGCTCTGTCAAAACTTCCTAAAGCTTTCGATCTACCTCCGGAAAAAAAGAAAGGCTACTTCCCACATCTGTTCAACACAATGGCCAATGAAAATTATGTAGGTCCTATCCCCTCTAAAGAGTTTTACTGTCCCGACTCTATGTTCGACAAGAACAATAAAGAGTTTATCATTTGGCACGACGAGCAGATTCGTAACGAGTACGAATTCGACTTTCAAAAAGAAATCGTTGAGTACTGCCTTTCGGACGTAGACATTTTGGCTCAAGCGTGTATTAAATTCAGAGCCTCGTTTCTCAAAGAGTGTAACGTTGACCCTTTTCTAGAAGCCGTGACAATAGCAAGCGCATGCAACCTCGCGTTCAGACGTAATTTCCTGAAACCAAACACGATAGGAATCGTTCCCAAGAGCGGATACCGATCTGTCGACCTCCAGTCTAAAATCGCTTTACAATGGTTGACTTGGGAGGAGGATCAGAGAGGGATTCGTATGGAGCACGCCGGTAGAGGTCGCGAAGCTACCGTCAACGGCGTGAAAGTGGACGGATTGTGCGACGGAAAAGTTTTCGAATTCCACGGGTGCTACTGGCACGGATGCCCTAAATGTTTTCCGCACAGCCGCGATGAACCTCTTCAAGACGACCCGTCCGATACGCACAATGCACGGTTAGCGAGAACAAGAGCCAAAATAGCTAAACTCGCCCGACTGGAAGTCGTAGAAATGTGGGAATGCGACTTTATAAAACTCAAACAGCGAAACGTTGAAATGGCCTACCTCGACTCTCACCCGATGATGCATACCGTACCCCTCGATCCTCGCGATGCGTTTTTCGGTGGCCGAACGGGTAATACAAAGTCGTACGTAAAATGCAAGGTGGGCGAAACGATTCAGTACGTCGACGTTTGTTCGCTTTATCCTTGGGTTTGCAAGTACTGTAAATACCCTGTAGGGCACCCGAAAACGCATATAGGTGACGACGAATGCAGGAAACTTGGTATGACTGTTGACGGACTTCTTAAATGCACAGTACTCCCTCCTCGTGAATTGTATCATCCTGTACTTCCCGCAAAGATGAACAAAAAATTGATGTTTGTTCTTTGTCGGACTTGCGGACAAAATTCACTAGGGGAGTGTACACATAACGTCGACGAACGAGCACTGACAGGTACTTGGACAATGGACGAGATACGGAAAGCTGTGGACAAGGGTTACGTCATTATTGAAATGCATGAGCTATGGGAGTATAAAATGGCGTCGTTTGACAACGGGGACGGACTTTTCACGGAATTTATAAATACATTTTTAAAAATTAAACAAGAGGCATCGGGCTATCCGGGGTGGTGCCAGACCGAGGAAGACAAGGCACACTATATCGACGATTATTTTACAAACGAAAATATTAGACTAGATCCGACGAAAATTTGTAAAAATGAGGGGCTTAGGTCGCTTGCAAAATTAATGTTGAATTCGTTTTGGGGTAAATTCGGTCAGAGGGAAAATCAAACAAAAACATTCATAATAAGACAGCCTTCGGAATTGTTTAAAATGATAGTCAGTCCGTCCGTAGACGTAAACCATATCCAAGAAGTGAACGAAGACGTAGTTGTAGTAAATTGGCAATATGTTGAGGACTCCTGCGAAGTACTCCCGACTGTGAACGTGGTACTCGCCGCGTTCACTACTGCTCACGCAAGACTTAAACTTTACGATTACCTGGACGCCTTAGACACTCAGGTGGCCTACTATGATACTGATTCTGTCATTTACCTGCACAGAGAAGGATTACACAAAGTAGAGACTGGAGACTACCTCGGACAGATGACCGACGAATTATCCGACTACGGGTCGGGATCTTACATTACAGAATTTGTATCAGGCGGTCCAAAAACCTACGCCTACAAAGTTCTGTCTACTAAATCCAACGACCCCGTGACTGTTTGCAAAGTAAAAGGCCTATCGTTGAACCTTCGCACTTCGGGTGTGGTGAATTTTGAATCGATGAAACGGATGGTACTAGATAGAGATGAAGACCCGCTCACTGTTACAGACACACGCATAAGAAGAACTGTAGATCGTGAGGTCGTAACCGTGAGCGAGACGAAACTGTTTAAAATCACTGGAGCAAAAAGAAAGAGACATGGAGAGTACGATTCTTTACCTTATGGGTACATTAAAATTCCACGACTAGAAAGAGCGATATGTTGAACTCTCTGTGTGTGTGTGTGTGTGTGCGTGTGTGTGTCTGTGCGTGATTGGCCCTCTGGCGAAGGGACTATAATCCTCGCAAGGCTGAATGTGTTGTAACGGAGATGCCAAAATTTATGGTTGGGCATCACGGAAACAGGCGGGTGGGGGCCTGTTTCACCCCTTCGGGGGTTTACATACCCCGTCCCATATGATTACCCCATCAGTTGAACGATGGATGTGCGACGAGCTATTGCTGCGGAGCTTCATAAACCCGCGAGAAGAAATTTCAAAACTAGACGAGTGACTTTGAAATCGTTAACGGATATTTTTCAGGCGGATTTGGTCGAGATGATACCGTACGCTAAAGTCAATAAAGGGTACAAGTATATAATGACCGTGATAAACTGCCTTTCCAAATTTGCTTTTGCAGTGCCTATAAAGTCGAAATCCGGGTTAGAAGTAGCAGCCGCATTAGAACCGATATTTGAAAATCACAAAATGAAACATTTCCAAACCGATCAAGGTAAGGAATTTTTCAATGCGCACGTGCAAAAGTTAATGCGAAAATACAATATAAATCATTACGCGACCTATTCGGACAAAAAAGCTTCCATAGTGGAAAGGTTAAATCGTACTTTGAAAAATCTCATGTGGCGTGAGTTTACCGCACAAGGCAGTTACGAGTGGCTCGATCTGTTACCTAAAATAGTAAAGTCGTATAATAATACCGTACACAGTACTATCGGTATGAAACCCTCTAAAGTTTTGAAAAAACACGAAAAATTACTATTGGCAAAAATCGCGGGAAAGTCTATCAAAAGTCAGCCTAAATTTAAATTAGACGATAAAGTTAGAATTTCCAAGTACAAAAAGACATTTGCTAAAGGTTATCTACCCAACTGGACAAACGAAGTGTTTACGGTGTACGGTGTTAGGCCTACAAAACCAACCACATATGTTTTACAAGACGGAAAAGGAGAAATTTTAAAAGGTAGTTTTTACGGCGAAGAGTTAAGCAAGTCGAGCACGGGCGACGTTTATCTCGTGGAAAAAGTATTGCGCAAGAAAGGAAACAAAGTTCTTGTGAAATGGCTCGGATTCGATAAAACACACAACTCGTGGATAGATAAGAGAAAGCTGCTCTGACCAAATGTCAATGAGGTCACGACGTTGTGCAATAACGGAAGGCTTGGTAAGCAGCTCTCCTCGCATGCACACAACTCGTGGGTAGATAAGAGAAAGCTGCTCGGCCAAATGTCAATGAGGTCACAACGCCGTGCAATAACGGATGTGGAGGCTCGGTAAGCAGGTCTCGATGCCGATCGTAGAGTCTCGGAAAGCCGATCGTTAAAAAGAGAAACTCCGGTAAATGTCCTTCAGTTTCTATTCACAATGCGTATCGAAAGTATGTCGCACGCGCTTCGGATGTCAAATTTTGACGAATACCTTTCGGAAAGTAACAATACCAAAAAACGTCACAGTCAATTATTGCCCAATACTATTAGGTGTATTGTGTGTGGTCCTTCGAATTGTGGTAAAACCAATGTAGTATTTAATCTGTTGTTCGAGGAGCACGGATTGAAATTTGCAAATATTTACGTGTTTTCCAAGTCCCTTCATCAACCTAAATACAAACTATTGGAAAATGTTTTTGAAAATTCGGGTATCGGTTATTTTCCATATTCGGACAACGATAGTGTAATTCCCCCCAACGAAGCCGAACCAGATTCTGTTATGTTATTTGACGATATCGCTTGTGAAAAACACGATCATATACGCAGTTACTTTACCATGGGTCGTCATAACAATATAGATTCGTTTTATTTGGGACAGACCTACAGCAGAATACCCAAGCAGCTGATCCGCGACAATGCCAACCTTTTAGTAGTATTTAAACAAGACGAGATGAATTTGCGTCACATTTTTACAGATCACGTCATGCCGGACGTTTGTTTTGGAGTTTTTAAAGATATATGTGCTCTCGCGTGGAAGGATAAACACGGATTTGTGGTTATAGACAAAGACAGTGAGATTGCTGAGGGGCGGTATAGGATAGGATTCGATCGTTTTGTAAAAGATATATAATGCGTATTTACACGTACAACGATATCGGCTCGTATGCTTCCGTAACAAGACTTTCTAAACCAAAGTCAAACCTTTGTACTTGGTACTATCCCAATAGGAAACAATTTTGCGGCAACTATTGTAGTCGTGCTTCTAAACACGGGGATATATTTAACAGACGATGTTGGCGTCACAAGAGACGTGGAGGATACAGTAAAAGTTTACCGCCCGTGGTCATACTGATGATTACTTCCGGTCATAGGATTTACAACAGGGAAGCTTGGATAAAGTTTCTACACGAGAGCGAAAAGAACGGTGTACCGTTTGAGCTAGTTATTTACAACGAACACATGATGAAAGGCACCGTACGACATTCTCAAAATTTAATCTCGCGTTTTAGACCTTTTCCCGATTTTTTCGACCGTACCGTTACACCCGACCACGGAGACATAAACTACACTCAAGTTTACCTGGATATGTTGCAATACGGCTGTTCATTACCTTATGCATCGAGGTGCCTAGTAGTAACGGAGCGGACTATAGCTATTCGAGATCCGGTTTACGCCTATAAGTTATTGCTCGGTTCAAAGTGTTGTGTCGACGTGAGTTATAACGTAAAGTTTGGACCGGCGCCTAAAGACCTGCCGCGCCAAATGCGGGGGAAACATTTTGAAGCCGTAAACAACAAGGCGCAGGGTATGTTTACCGTCGAGTTTCTTAAACTAGCTTTGCCCACTGTGCCGAACCAATGCGCGCATTTCGGTCTATCGTTCGACGGTCGAAAATATTCCATCGTCGATCCGATACAGCTAAACGCGTGGCGCAAATTTACCGGTGCAAATTTAGACGAATTTCTCTTGCTCAATTCCTTTTTGTTGGACACATCCGCGTCTAGGCCTATAGCCGAACTCAAACGACACATGCAAAAAACACCTTCAGATGACTACCTCGTTGTGGCTGAAATACCCGAGTGGCGCGCTAATGTAAAACGAACATTTGTATTCGTCGACGTA
>JAGFPH010000287.1:630336-642255 GCA_018207615.1 Philaenus spumarius | reverse complement strand
AAAAGGATTACCAAAAATTCATAAACCCGACATGCCTATAAGACCACTTGTTAACTTCACAACTTCACCCTCATACAAAATTGCCAAATATCTGGACAAAATAATAAGAGAAAACATTGAATTTAAACCCAATAATTACAGTGTCAAAAATTCTTTGGATTTAGTGGAAAAAATCAAACCCGTAAAAATAAGACATAACCAGAATTTAATATCACTCGACATCACTAATATGTACACCAACATCCCAATAGAAGAGACGTTAACAATTTTGAAAAACAATTTGGTTGATAAAAACACTTTAAAACCGGAAGCCATCGAGGAACTAATAATACTGCTACGATTGATAATGGCACAGAATTATTTCACATTTGATGAAAAATTTTATATCCAACACGAAGGCCTCGCAATGGGCTCCCCCCTATCCAGTATCCTTGCTGAAGTATTTTTGAATAACTTTGAGAACAAGTACATAATGGTGGATAACAATAGATATAGAAAAAACATCGTGTATTACTATAGATATGTGGACGACATCATATGTCTTTACACTGGCAACATAAGACAAATAGAGATATTCAATAAATACTTAAACAGCCTACACAATAATATGAAGTTCACCCTCGAAATTCAGGTGAACAATACATTGAACTACCTGGAACTGTCCATCTCTAATGTAAATGGCACCCACCAATTCAACGTTTACAGAAAACCAACCCAAACCGATCTGACTATACACAAGGACTCTAACCATCCATACTCCCATAAAATGTCTTCATATCATTATCTAATACACAGACTCCATAGAATACCGTTGACACCCTTAGACTATAGAACTGAACTCAACACCATAAAACACATAGCTTCGAAAAATGGATATGACCCCAGCATAATAGATACATTGGTGAAAAGACATAGAAAAAAAATTAACAATAACACTGAACGAGAAAGAGTTAAAAAGAAATATGTCACCATAGATTACAGCGCGAACTTCCAACATAAAATGCGCAATATCTTGGATAAATATGACTATAGTGTCGCTTATAGAAACAACAATAGGCTAGAATCCATTTTAAAGGGCTCAAACAAATGTTCAAGTACAAATAGTGACAATGATTTCCAAACCAGTGGTATATATAAAATCAACTGCGGCGAATGCAGCAAATTTTACATCGGACAGACAGGCCGCTCTTTCAAGGACCGATACAAAGAGCACTTACCAAGACGCACATTCAATCAAACGTCAACATACGCCGAACACTTAGTGGATTTCAACCACAAAACAAAAGGCATAATGGAAGATCTACAAGTGCTAAAGAAATGTAAGAAAGGCAAAAAAATGGACGTTTTAGAGCAGTTTTTTATATACCAAACATTAAAAACGGAACCAGACAACCTCCTTAACGATCAAGTGCAATTTGGATCACACGCCATATACGACAGTATCATAAAGTTAGAAACGCCTACAAGTTAGGCAAACCAAAAACAGCTGACTGAACAGTGATTCAACATCGCATCGGCAGTTCATGTTAAGGTCGGCCCGACATTAGACCTGTTTTAATAACCCTAATAGAAATTTATGTTATAACGACCCAGAAATGGTGAATTTTTTAAAGTGTTTTACGTGTGTTTTTTAAATGTGTTTTTTAAGTGTGTAATGTAGGTATTGCGACGTGAGAATTCTTTGACAATGACATTTGTGGTGTCGAAACCGCGGTCAGATGTATTCTGAGCCAAAAACGGACTGTTTGAAGGTTAGTAAAAATAATAAATATTATTATTTAACAGTCCAGGAAGTAGGACAATAAACATGAACATTATTTTAAGTCTTTCAATAACGTTCATAAGTTCTGTAATTTTGTGGATAATAACACTAAAAAAGTAACCTGAGTTGTTTACATTCATAAACTCCTTACAACACAAAAATATTGGTTGAATCCAATGCCCTACTTTGATCAAGGATTTCCGTAAGTTTGATTTGAATGTGTTTTTTTTTAAGTAAAACATTGATTTATCTCAGGAAGTACTTACAGCAAACAGTTGAAATTTTTTCCATATATTCCTGATTAGTTTATTTAAATATTTAGGAAGAATTCTGTCCATATCTAGGATAGGAGCTGTGTAATAATTTTTTTTATTTAGCATATATACGAAAATTTAAATTTTTTTAAAAAATAAAACATGTTTTAATGAAGATAAAGTCAAATGCTCTCCTAAATATTTAGAGTAAGAAATGTGAACTAAAAGACACTAATTTCATCAAATTCAACTTTTTATGTCCGGAGATATATGAAATTTTGTAAACCTCTGCATTTTTATATATATAGTTTATATATACACAAACATTTTGAGTTTGAAAGTGTATAATAATATTTATCTAAACTCTAAAGCAAATAAAACAAAAATGAGGATGATATGTTAAAATTAGTCAATTTAGTATGTTCAGTGGAACATCCCCTTAAGTAAGTCATGAACACAGCCAATGAAAGTTTATTGGTTAAGCTAGATAAGGGATGACATGATTGAACATGCATGGAAGACGCTACAGATGGAATAATTCGATCACGCAGCTGAACCGCTGACGTGAGTTGAGCGAATTTCCAAAACTAAGTTTTATGTTTTAGGGTTTCAACCAACTCTATTTAGGAAATTGGTCTACTCACGAAGGCGCTGAATAGCCGACTTCGTGTACAAAATATACTAGTAGAATTTGTTGACGCCTCCAATCGCGGCACAATCGCCGCTTCGTTCCGCTCGCAGCAGGAAAACTCACTCGTGTTTGCACCTCAATCTTGCGGCCCCGGATTATGTACCTCTTCGCTTTCCTCGCAGCGAATGCAGTAGATTTGAACTAGGATATTTTATGTCTTAACTATTTTGGTTGAACCATAAGGTCGTGTAAAAACACAAAATGTGCAGAATAATCTCATACATTTATTTCATTAGACTAGTAATTCTGTGAACAGTAGACCTCGCTCGTTGAAATAACAAATGTGGTGCTTAGGTTAAAAATAGTCTGCCAGTACTGCAAGACAGCAACACTTCCTTAATAAAGTTACCAAGCATAAAAACACAATAATCTCATATATTTATTTCATGCACTTTATTGTTTTTTTAATGTCACTTACGCCCTTTTGTTTCTGACCGCCTCGATTTAAGTGAAATAAATGAACACTTGTAGGATAATACAAAATTACATGTATGATATTTGTTTAACTGTATTTCTTCGAGGTATATTTTATTTGTTAGGGACATATTACACTATCAAAGTTAAATGTCAAAAATTTGGTCAAACTTTTATCAAATATCTTCGATCAAATATTTGACAAAGTTTTGTCAAAGAAAACATATTACACCTGTCCAATTTCTTTGATCAGCTGGGTTTTGAACTACATATAACTTATTTTGGAGTTATGTTTCGGTTTATTCTTTTATTATTATTATTTAAATAACTATTATTAAATAATTACAGTTGGAATATCGCGATTCACATTATAACTGGTTTTAATATTTCAAAAACGAATTTTAAAAAAAAACTTGTAAGTATACTTTTACAATAACGAAAACATAATCAAAGTCTCTTTGATGTTTTACAAAAAAAACACATAAACACAGGCTATACTTTTTTAAATAATAATAATAATAACAATACACTAATTCTCTCACACATACGTTTAACGATCAAACGCGTTTCAACGACAAAGTCGTCATCGTCAGTGATACATGAGGTACAACTAAAATCTTATAACTGAACAGGCTATACTGCCAACCCCAATATTACAGTACAGAACATTTATAACTTTTTCTAAAGATTTTTGCCTTGCTTTGCGATTTTTATAGACATTAGTGGGAATGTTCCACTAACATTCTTCTTTTTCTTAATGTAAAATTAAAGTTTTCAAAGCTTCAACAACACCTCATATCAATTTTGCCATTTATATAAATAAAAGCGAAATACCACCCACACACTCACTCACTCATCACGATTTCTCAAAAACTACCGAACGGATTGAAATGAAATTTGGTATGTAGCTTCCTCTAGGGCCATAGGTGCTCACTAAGAAAGGGTTTGTAAAAATTCGAAATTTTAGGGGGGGTTGGGGGGATCAAAGTTATTAAAAAACGATTTATTCAAAACTGCCGAACGGATTGGAATAAAATTTGGTATGTAGCTTCCTCTAAAGCCATAGGTGCTTACTAAGAAAGGGTGTGAAAAAATTACAAATTTTAGGCGGGTTTGGGGGGATCAAAGTTATTAAATCACGATTTCTTCAAAACTACCGAACGGATTGGAATCAAATTTGGTATGTAGCTTCCTCTAGGGCCATAGGTGCTCACTAAGAAAGGGTATGAAAAATTTCGAAATTTTAGGAGGGGTTTGTGGGGCTCAAAGTTACTAAAATCATAATTTCAGATCTTTTATTATTATGACAATAGTGCTTTTATTATTTAAGATCTATATATATATAAGCCAAATACCACTCACTGACTGAACACTTAAAAAGAATACAATTACGTTAAAATGGCTGAAAACACCAACCACCACGGGCAACGCCGTACGGGTCAGCTAGTCATATTATAAATATAAAAGTTAAGGAACACAAGGAATATATATGGACACTGATAAAACTAATATTTTGAGATTAGGAGGTTCCTTAAAAAATGTGTACTATAATACTATTTTAATACTATATTTTTATTCTTTTTTTTAAATCTTTGTCGAAGTTTACAACAAAAATAAGATTTGATGAACGAGTTTGTCAAAGAATCATACAATTTGTTTGATGGAAAATCTTTCTTTCAAGAAATTTGACGCTTATTCGATAGTGTAATATGAACTTTACAGGGAGCAGCGTGTATCCAGTGGTTAAAGTGGCTGTCCAAGTATGTAGAGTTGCGCAGGTTCAGGTCTTCACGCACGCTTCTCCATCTTCACGAATACAAATTGTGTACATATTTATTTTTTGACATGGTGAAAATGGATTCATTTTGCGTCTGAAAACGTAATGCGAAACAAACAAATTCCCGCGAAAACAATTAAATCTGTTCTGTTTTATCCCACCAGTATCAAAAATGTAAGACAAAAGCCTACAAAATGAACGTACCCTACATTAGTGCGACGCTGAAATATCGTATAATAGCTCCGACGATTTACATAGTAAACGAGTGTTCACCACAAACGAACCGAAACTTTAACGGTGCTCAGTTTGAGAAAATTGAAAAAACTTTGCCGACTCCTTTTTGAAAGGAATTATTTATGCGCGGCCATTAAAAACTTTGTCTAGTAAATTGAAAAGTTCGAGTTAAGTGTTGAAGGCGTTGAATTACGTTTCACCTCAGAACGTTTATTAATTATAATCCCCGAGTTAAAGTGTTTTTTTATTCAAATTTCCTTTAACTTGAATTCCTAGTTAATCCTTAGTTGAAATGCGTTTACATTTTTTTAACCGAATTTGAGTCATTTAATCCTTACGAAAATAATATATCGGTTAATTCTTTTCAGGAATGAATAAATAGATTTTTTCAATTTTATATTGGAAAGAAACCGAAGTAGGCCTAAATAGATTTAACTCGTCAAACCCCTCATATAATTTGTCTCATGTAAGCCTACTGTTATTAGTAGAAAGTTAGTAATTATAGTCAGTTTAGCGAATTTCACAAAATTAAATTTATGTGTTTTAGGGTTTCAACCAACAATTTGGGAAATTGGCCTGAGTGGGTTCATGAATGCTCTGAATGCTAATGAGTACGACATATATTAGTAGAATTTGTTTACTCTTAAACCTCCAGATTCAACTCATGAGCTTCTTCTTTCCACCAGCAGCAGAAAAAAACCTTGCAGCCTCGGGTTATGGACTGCTTCGCTTCGTTCGCAAAGTACAAACTCGGTCGTAGGCCTCGGATCAGAATATGCCCCCGCAAATCTAACGCATGTTCCGGGTACTTTTGTGATATTTTAAGTTTTGATCGATTTTGGGGGAACCGATCAAGCTATAAGGTAGTTTAATAAAACAAAATGTGCAGAATAATGTCCTACGTTTATTTTGTTGCAGAAAAACACTATACAAAAGTTTCATTCCAGTACGAAGTAAAAACGAAATCGTCCGAGCAACTTAGAAAACTAACGTGTGTACCAAATTTGGACCAAGTCGGACGTAAAATACAGCTGTTAGACTATCGACACATATTTAACGTGTTTTGGGGAAAATGATCGATGCTCATTGACCACTCAGGTCTCGAATCTAAGAGTCACTGCAATAGCTGCTCTTTCCTATGACAATTTGCCAATAACGCTTGAGAAATTAAATACTGGATTACTGCTTTTATTTTGCTGGAATATTGATAAAATAATATTGGTTCGTTTTAATATAATAAAATAAAGAATTCGCATTTTAGGGTAGACCGCGTATTGATTTTTAATATCCGACTGTTTAATATAACATGCTACGTTATTAAATTCTCACCGAACACAAAATGGCATTTCCCCAAACATTCCTCTGCTAGTTTTAGCTTGTTCTTTATTTAATTTGTATTTTGTAACTCTTGGAAATCATGGAGTATTAGTATATATTGTCAAATTTAATATAATAATGTAAGTTTAATATAAAGATGGAATTGTCTTACACGCGCGCAGTTTGTCTTTAATCTCGGTCATATGTACGTGCGCGCTCGCGTAAAAATGAGCTAGAAACTTATTGAAAATTATTGCTAAGGGGAAATTATTGTTCTTTGAAAATTGATACAAATAAACCTGGCTGTTCGATTTTTCACTGTGTTAAATGAAACGAAATGATTGTGATTCTATACTGATTTAGACGAGGAAAATATTTGGATACTGTTTCAGAGATAGTGAATATATTAAATAACTAGGGGAAATCGTAATTAAACAATTAAATAAGACTTACTCTGTCACGAACTCGCATTACATAGATCATGTTTTATACAGGAATCTTCCTGATAACTTACGTATGTTTAACAACTTTAAACTTCAGACATTTAAGAAATATATTACTAATAATTGGCTACTCAACTTGGGAAGGAACGCTACTGAGGATGTCACTGTATCCATCTACAGGTAGCAAATTTATTTACTCTCGTTTATCGAAATATCTTATCACGCTTGTTAATAGTTTGAATGCTTAGTATGTTCCTGCAGTTGTAGTTTTTACCCTGGCAGTTATTTATCCGATATTGACTTGGATTCCTCCATCACTTTCCACTCAAACTAGACCAGGGAAATAGACCAAAACCATCCAGAATAAACGGTACCAGGAACTGGCACATACTTTCTCACAAATACATTTAAATTACCAAACAGATTCACTGTGACTTGTAGGGTGGGGTAGGAGAGTTTTTTATTAAAGTTGGAGATTAACTAATAAATATTATTATTATTATCTAGAGAGAAAACTATTTGATCGATTTCGAAAAATTTTTCACCAAACACGTCAATTAGGTCTTCATAGATGCACGTAAAATGGTTTTTAACTTTTTTTTAAACAACCCGCTTTATGGCCAAAAAACTCCCAAAAACAGTTATTATTATTATTAGCTAAACGAGAATTTTTAGAAAGATTCGGGTTTCTGTATATGGTAGGGCACATTAAAGACTACAAATAAGCCAAATTTGATCAAAATCGTTAGAGCCGTTTTTTAATAAAAAAATAATAACTGATTTTTTGGGGGTTTTTTGGCCAAAAAGGAGGTTGTTTTTCAAAATTGTTCAAAACCCTTTTTCGTACATCTATACAGGCGTACTGGACATGTCTGGTGCAAATTTGGTTGAAATCGATCGAATAATTTTCTCTCTAGCTTTGTATACTTTTATTAAAGTAGGTGATTAACTAATAAATATTATTATTATTAGCTAGAGAGAAAACTATTCGATCGATTTCGAACAAATTTGCACCAAACACGTCAATTAGGTCTTTATAGATGCACGTAAAAAGGTTTTGAAAAATTTTGAAAAACAACTCCCTTTATGGCCAAAAAACCCCAAAAAATCAGTTATTATTATTATTATTAGCTAAACGAGAATTTTTAGAAAAATGCGGGTTTTTGTATATGGTAGGGCACATTAAAGGCTACAAATAAGCCAAAGTTTATCAAAATCGTTAGATCCGTTTTTTAATAAAAAAATAATAACTGATTTTTTGGGGTTTTTTTGGCCAAAAAGGAGGTTGTTTTTCAAAATTGTTCAAATCCCTTTTTCGTGCATCTATACAGGCGTACTGGACATGTCTGGTGCAAATTTGGTTGAAATCGATTGAATAGTTTTCTCTCTAGCTTTGTCTACATACAGACATACATACAGACATACAGAAAGACATTTTGTAAAAACCACTTTTTTGGACTCAGGGGGTCCAAAACGGATATTTCCACAAAAATCTCAACATCGATTTTTTTTGCGATCACTATACTTTCTCTATACTATAGTATAGTGAGAAAGTAATAAGTAAATATTTTTCTACAGCACCGGTCGAGATGCGGTTTTCGGCATTGTATTCGGAGAAGTCTCAGGAAAAAAGTCTACATATAATACCTTGTCGGCAGACAAAAAGTGCATTTTGGGCATGCATAAAGAGCATCTAGAAGTGCATCATTTCCAAAATTTATAAAAATTGTTTGAATTCATCAAAACTTATAAAAATTTGTATACTTCTTGTATACTTGTACACTTGTAGTGTCTCAGATGCGACTCGTGCCCACGCACAGTCTTAGTAAACACACATGTTTATGTTATTTTTGTATTTTATAGATTTCAATTTTAAATGGGGCAAGATAAAAAATATGATCTAATTTCGGATTAAACCAATATTGAAAACGATTTATATTCATGGCAGTTTTCACTTCTGTACTGAACCAACACAGGTTTCTTGGAAATCTTCGAGAAAGGCTTACTTCATTATAATTTTTAAATCTGTTCTTAGATATTAAAGTTAAACAGCTAGTTTAAATTAAAAGTTCAACGACATAATTTTACGTCATGCCTATACTAAACCAACACACGTTTCTTTAATGCATTTACATTCATTACCATAGCAACCAAGTTAACAAATACGTACATTTAAAAAAAATTAGAAAGCATTTTAAAGGTACCACCAAGTACAATAATTTAACACAACTTAAAAATTAGAAAATGCAATGTTCATTTCATCGGTAGCGTCACGTGACTAAATCTGTACAGCTCTTCGAGTTTAACCCTTTGAATTTACCACTGCCTATTTTATTTCATCGATTTCCTTTTCTTTTACGATCAGCTGTTACATTAAACTTCTAGTTTATATTAGCACGTGTGTAAAAGAATGAAGAAGAAGAAATCACAGACAAAATAAAAAACTCCAACACGTATCGCGAGTTCGTATATTTTACCTCATCCCAAAACAAAAAACTTCTGTCCTCAAATGAGTAAAATTACATGTTTAGTATTCCATAAACTGCATTCTATAACTCGTTCCAGCCTATCACCATACGCGGTCGTGATATACTCGACAGCATTTATTATGCCCTATAAAATAAATGCTTACCATTTATGACACTTATATCGGGTTCCCATTATTCTAAACTGTTTCCACTTCCTATCTGCTGATGAAAGCTATTACGTTAATATAGTTTTACGGGGCGTCTCAATAAAAACGATGCATTTTAGCTGAACTTGCACTTTGCTGATAACGTGCGCGGATGGCTGAGGTGTAGAATATAAACAGAGAGCTTGAATGTACCTCCCGTCGCACGATTAGCTTTCAAACGTTTTGAGAAAACACTAAAACCACGGCAAAGTTGGAAGTTCAACAAATTATTGCAAACTGAGTGTAAGAAAATTTATTTCAGACTAGGGAAGACCCCTGCGTGCTCCGCACGCCAACCCCGTTGGACCCTTCTATACACATATGTTATGTTTTCTTTACAATAAAGGTGTAGGATAATAATAACCCCAAAGCTAAGATGGTAAATAATGCTAAATGTACAAAGAAAATTTTTTCGTCGTATACTGTACTTTATACCATCAATTATAATAAAGGTTAAAAAAATCAGAAATGCTCAGGTCTACAATTAAACAAAACTCTACCTAAAAGTTAGAAATAGAAATAACTGCATCAAATTTTGAAATCAGCTGTTAATGAAAATACTATAGCAAACAGCTAATTGATGTTGTTATTATAGTCAATAAACATACTGTATTTAATGGGGCTCACATTTTTGTTAAATATTTAGTATACGTTTTCTTGTTTTTATGTTCAATAGATGCTGATGTTTAAAAAAAATATATCTATAAAAACCTGCTTGTATTCGAATGTAATGTTGTGTAAAAATTTCAAAGTACTCGGTGAAGAACTTTCGGATATTTGAGATTTGGAAATTCACATTTTTATTTATACAGATAATTCCGAGTGTAAATGAATCGGTCAAAACTGCGAAACAGTGAACCAATGAAATCTCCATATTTGTGATATAACGTCGCCAAACAACACGGGAGTAAGGTAAAGAGATTTTAAAGAGTTTTACCCCTTTTTATGAATAACTGACTAGTTTACCATGAACGCTTATTGTCTGGGTTTTAAATAGCATGTAATTTACTACCAGAGGAAAATGCTTCTTTCAAATTAAAAAGCCGTTAAATGGAATCCCTTCCTAAAGAATTGAGTTTATGGTTTACCAACTTCAATTTACAAGTCCAGGTTGGAGCGTCCGCACAATCTAAATGTACATCGTCTAGTTAATTGTTAATTAAAACTGTTTTGAAATTAACTATTTTTTGGTTGTTCGTCCTCTACTTTTTAAAAATGTAATACAATGTTGCTTCTCTTGCTTGGTTAAATGTGCTTAGTCTGCTCGCTTCGCTCATCAAACCTAGCGGCGACCTATGGGGAAGCCAACGCAAACAGATTACTGTATACTCTGATATTTTCAAGATCGATTGAGCGGTGACTTATAAACAGCTAACGTACGCCAGAGATTGAAATAGATATGATTCGAATTGCGGAATGCGTTGTAATTCCACCATTATTACTTAAATAACAAATAATCATCATTTCAAACAAATGTTGATATTACCAACTAAAGGCCATTAATATTTAAATAATCCAATAATCAACATTACAAACAAATTTTGATAGTACTAACTAAACGAAACAAACTGTGGTGTATTTAAAACAAACGAACCGCTGATGTGACATTAATTGGCACATCAACCAACTTCGAAAATTTAGAATCAGTTAGTTTTACAAACAAGAGTTTTTTAGGTTAGGTTAACAAAATAAAACAAAGCCCAGTCGGTATAGGTTACAACTACCAGTAATTTGCAATACGGCTGAATTTTTTTTTGTAAGTACATTTAAGTATGTAGATTAACATAAAAAAAAGTTTACCAGTCTATCGATTTCCCAAAGTCGAAAAAAAAATCGATTATAAATTCTTTTTCGATTATCCTTAATATTTCGAGCTGGGATGAAGATAGAGGAAAATAAAAAATACCACCGTGTAGGGGAGGTATTTTTCAACAAAAAAGGTCATATGTATTTATTTCGTCCGAGCAATGGTTTGTCTGGAAAAAATTCTATAATGCAGGTATGTATTTTGCAGCAGGGGAAATCACTAAAAGGGGACATCTTATTCACTTTTGGATTCAACGACTCCATTTTCGACATTTTTGAACATATCGATTTAAAAATTGGTACAGAAGTTAAAAACACAATTGTTTTCTGCTACACTTATTTTAAAAACTATATTTAAAAAATTAACTAATCTGCAGCCGATTAACTCAAGCGTTTTGATGAAAAATCTAAAAAGGTCTAAAATTATACTTTTTTAAGTTACTTGTGCTTTGAAAAGTAAATAATAAAAAAGGTTTATACTCCTTGATCTTGTTTGAATCTATATATTTAACTTGTAAAAAAACTTTCAGGTTGATATTTTGAAAAT
>JAGFPH010000287.1:598589-625336 GCA_018207615.1 Philaenus spumarius | reverse complement strand
TTTAATCGTTTATTTTTCTTGAGGTATATCATTGTCAGGTTAAACTTTATACCAAGTTTGAACTCAATCAGTCAAACCGTTCTCTAGATATGAATTATTTTGTAAAAAAAACAAAATGGCGGATATCTGGAAAACGAAGCGTTTTCGGACCTATGTTTATAGGAACTTTTTTCATTATTTTCACCAGTAGAACACGTCCTGCAATTCTTTCCGTTTCTTCCTGATACACCCTGTATATATAGTCAGGTAATTTTCTTTTACAGCAATTATTATTTTTTTATTATTTTTTTATTTTTTATTCATTATTTTCCCTATACAAAAGAATTGGTAACACTATTAACTGTTAGTTATAATAAAACTAAATAATAATATGTAACTTTAAACAATTATTAAACAACTTATTGACTTAAAATAATTCAAATTGAACTTAAATACTATTATACAATGATTTCAACAATATTATAAACTTAAACAAACAATGAAAGAAATCATAAAATTACCCTTCTGGTACAAGGAAAATGTAGGCACTTCATTTAGGCTTTAATAAGCCTGTTTAGAAGCTACCCTCATTCAGAAAAAAAGAACTTAAATGATACTTATCAGACTTCGAATAAAAAACAAAGGGCGGTGAAAACTTATAACATACTTTAACAAAATAAGAATACAAAAAACAAAAATTAGCACAATGTGTGGAGTCTAAATTGAAAACAAAGGTTATTAAGAAAATACACAGAAGTAATACTAAAAATACTTTAACATATATTATATTAGAAAATTCAACGCAATACACACGCACAAAAATAAACACAGCCACACATACATTCACACACAACAGTCCTAAAACAGCGTTCACATGTTCATTAAGTTTTTTAAATTACATTTTAAAAATGCTATTTATATCATCTAAATCGTATAGCCATCGCCTCAAAAGCTTTAGAAAGGTTTTACAATTTTTACATTTTTGAATATATTCTGGCATATTATTAAAAAGTTTCGGGGCAACAAATAGATAAAATTTCATAAAACAAGTCTTATTGGGCTTTGGTACAGGATGTTGCGCACCACGCCTAAGTCTAATTTTATCTGGGTTAAGTACTAAGTTCCATATTTCCACTCCGTTTGTAAAATATCTTTAGGACTTTGTATACGTAAAGATGCTGCAATGGAAGTATTTTTAAACATCTGAAAAGAGGCATTGAAGGAACTCTTTTAGATTTATGACAAATAAGCCCAACACATCGTTTTTGAATACTCAAAATCTGTTTAAGATTAGAAATGTAAGTACCTCCCCAACATGAAAAATCATAAGTTAGTCTACTATGTATTAACGAGAAATATACAGTTTTTAAAACATAACTAGGAGCTAAGTTTTTCAAAAAGTAAAACACGCGCATTATCTGGTTTAATTTTGTTTGTAGTTCTCTTGCATGAGGTTTCCAAGAAACTCTAAAATCCACAGTCTAGCTCAGATACTTTATAATTTGTACCTGTTAAATATAATTACATTGCTGTAAGCAGGTAGTATTGTTATAAACACATTGTAAACATTTGTAAGTCAGGGGGTATAACTGATTACTTCGTTTATTAAATGGAAGAGTATAAACTTTGTTTTGTCAGTATTTAGCACCATATAGTGTTTAGAAAACCAAACTTGTAATGCATTCAAATCATATGCCATATCCTGTCGCAGATCTTAACAGGATTCCGCCACATAACATATGGCTGCATCATCCGCAAAGGAATTTATTTTACCGCGAAGACTTGAATTACATAAACTATTAATATACACCAGAAATAAAAGTGGTCCCAATACTGATCCCAGCACACGTAAAGGGAAAATTAAATCTTTGAAGTTAGGGCAAAAGGGCTTAAGGGTCTGCTGTAGTGGCAGCCATCTTGGATTTTTATCCCATAAGAGCAATGTTAAATTTCAAACCATTTATTTCGTTATTTTTTTATCATAAAATTGTTTGCAAGGTCTCATTTTAAGCGCAGTCACAATACGCATCCGTCTTGCAATTTACATTTTTTTTAAATGCTTTTGATTTTGACATTTTGTAAGTACAAAGTTTGATTTTTTTTTTCCTAACACAATAAGAAATTAATAACGAAAAATAATTTGCAAGAAGGATCCGAAATTTTATAAAGAATATTCAGTTTTTTTTTTCAACACTCAATTACAAAAGATAGACTTATAAAATGGTATGAAATGAGGCAATGTCAGCTCAAGAAATTGCACTGTTTAGATAGGGATATAGTGAGAGGCGTTTGCGTTCCGGTGGATTTCTCGTTTACTGGAGCAGACCCTTAAGTCAGATATTGTGAACTGTACAGGAGAAGCACTCATAGGTTTGACAAACTCATGGCTTGCATTGCAGTACATATTATATGCAATAGGAGGAGTGGGCGAGATAGGCAATAGGTAGCACGTAACGAAAGAGTTGTTTGTTCTCAGTTCTTCTCTGCAAGCCATAGCCGAGTGGGTAGTGTGGTGTCTTATTGATCAGAAGTTCCCGGGTTCGAATCTCGGCTAGACCAGGCAACTTTTCATATCTGTGGTTTGAGGGTAGGGCGGTGAAGTAAAGCAAAGGGTGGTTGGCTCGCTTCCAAGCTGACGGGATGACTAGTTACCTGGTCTCCGGCTTGGGATGGTTTGCATATTTTTAATAAGATATTTATGTGTATATATAATATATTTATATATATTATTAAAAACACATGAATTTTTTTTTTTTAACTTTGACTTCGTTAACATTGAAGTTTGACCACGTACTATTGAAATCACAAACAATATATATTTTATTCGTACAATAAAAATTCGTTATTAATTTCTGACCTAAGCCCTTTCGCCATAACTTCAAAGAAATAACTTTTGATGCTACCAAAGTTGACCTAAGTCCAGACATCTGCAGTGAACAAACTTTGTCTACACGAAGGAAGTAGTGTACAACGCTTGGCATAGTTTCTAAATGTCCGCTATGAGATATATCCTCTTTGGAAACAGACATAACTGTAATATATCTGAACTCCAGAGTGAAGACAAATGCATCATCAGAGACAATGGGAAAACTATGAATTTGTATCACCGTGTAGCTTTGATATGAGCTTTACTATCAAAACTCGACGTTTTATAATTCCAGTTTGGCCACCAGCTTCAAAGTTCAGGGCAGGATTCGTAGTCGTTAAATTTTATTAATAAACTTTACAATAAGTGCTCATTTCGTTAAGAAATAAATGTCAAATATTAGTTATTGAATTATAACAACATGGTTAACAAATACTGCCAAACACTGATTGTCAAATTATGTTTTAGAACAAAAAGTTTTACTAAATTATTTTAACAAAATAAAAACACAAACAAAACACAAACGAAAAAGACTTACTATATTATAATTCAAACATCTGTTACATATTACAAATCGTCCACACTGGTAAACATGTACGTAGAAAAAGTTCGCTAGATTTATTATAATATTACTAGAGAGCTCCGCCCCTGCTGGTTTCGCCCACTAATCCCAAACTAAATACAAATGTAAACAGATTATTGTATACTATGATTTTTTCACGGTAATCACGATTGATTGGGAAAGAATTTTTTATATAGAAGAGAGGCCATTGTAAAGTCATAAAATAAGACCAAAATTAGATGCGATAAAGTACCACTTCAAACTGGTTAAGTCTAGTCCATACTAATATTGTAAAGAGGAAAAATTTGTATGTCTGTGTGTAGGGGGTAATCTCTGGAACTACTGAACTGATTGAAAAAATAGTTGTACTAATAAAAAGCTTCACTATCCCTCAGTAACATAGGCTATAATTCATTTTGATAAAAACATATTTTTACTTCAATATTTGTAAATTTAGTCGGAAAAAACTTAGGTTAGGCCTAAACTGATGAACCAACACATGTATTTACGTTTATTAGCACTGCAACCAATTTAATAAAAATAACAGATACAACTGCTGTTTGCGCCAATATTTGAATGAACAGCTGATTTCATACTTTGAAGCAATTATTTGTATTTCTAACGTTTAGGTTAGGTTTTTATCAAAGTGTAGACCTGAGCCTTGCGAGTTCTTTTAACCTTTATTATAACTGCTGTTATAAAATATACGAAATAATTTGATTGAATCATTTAACATTATTTACCATCTTGGCTTTGGGGTTGTTATTAATCCTACACCTTTATTATAAAGAAAAGGTAAACGGTACCAGGAACATTCTTTCTCACAAACATATTTAAATTATTAAACAGATTTATTGTGACTTCATAATTGTAGGTGGGGTAGGAGAGGTGATAATAAAGTAGGAGATTAACTAATAAATATTATTATTATTAGCTAGAGGGAAAATTATTCGATCGGTTTCGAACAAATTTGCACAAAACACGTCTACTAGGCCTGTGTAGATGCACGAAAAAAGGTTTTGAAAATTTTTGAAAAACTACCACCTTTTTGTCCAAAACCCCCAAAAATCAGTTATTATTATTATTATTATTAGCTAAACAAGAATTTTTAGAAAGATGCGGGTTTTCTGCATATGTAGGGTATATTAAAGGCTACAAAAAAAGCCAAATTTGATCAAAATCGTTAGAGCCGTTTTCTTATAAAAAAATAATAACTGATTTTTGGGGGTTTTTTGGCCAAAAAGGGGGTTGTTTTTCAAAAAAAATTTAATTCTTTTTTGTGGATCTATATAGGCCTAATTGACATGTTTGGTGTAAAATTGTTCGAAATCGATCGAATAGTTTTCGCTCTAGCTTTGTATACATGCAGACATACATACAGACATACAGACAGACGTTTTGAAGAAAAAAAAACACTTTTTTGGACTCACGGGGTCCCAAATTGGATATTTCCACAAAAATCTCACCATCGGCTTTTTTTGCGATCACTATACTTTCTCTATACTATAGTATAGAGAGAAAGTAATAACATGATTCTGTGTATAGAACGTTCCAACGGGGTTGGAGTGTGGAGCACGAATGAGTTTCTCCTAGTAAAGAATAAAGTTGGCATAATTTTGATACTGATATGTGTTTGAAATATGATGTAGTAAGTCTTTTTGTTGCTTGTGTTTGTTATTAAATAACTTAAAAAAACTGTTTAATTGTGGAAAATAATTACCTAATTCTAAATTTGTCCATTTGGTTGCTATGGTAATAAATCTAAACGCTTTCAAGAAACATATTGGGGGTAGGAGAGGTGATTTATTAAAGTAAGAGATTAACTAATAAATATTATCATTATTATCTAGAGAGAAAACTATTCAATCGATTTCGAACAAATTTGCACCAAACATGTCAATTAGGCCTTTTTAGTTGCACAAAAAAAGGTTTTGAAAAATTTTGAAAAACAACCCTCTTTTTGGCCAAAAACCCAAAAAATCTGTTATTATTATTATTAGCTAAAAGAGAATTTTTAGAAAGATGGGTTTTTTGCATATGGTAGGGTACATTAAAGGCTACAAATAAGCCAAATTTGATCAAAATCGATAGAGCCTTTTTTTTTATATATAAAACAATTATAACTGATTTTTTGGTAGGTATTTTGCCAAAAAGAGGTTGTTTTTCAAAATTATTTAAAACCGTTTTTCGTGCATCTATACAGGCCTACTTGACATGTCTGTTGAAAATTTGTTTGAAATCGATCGTACAGTTTTCGCTCCAGCTTTGTATACATACAGACATGCATACAGACATACAGACAGACACATTTTGTAAAACCCACTTTTTTGGACTCAGGGGGTCCCAAAACGAATATTTCCACAAAAATCTCAACATCGATTTTTTTGCGATCACTATAAGTTACTTTCTGTATACTAGAGTATAGTGAGAAAGTAAAATTGTCAAGCTTATGATCCAAATCAGCTGTTTTATTTGTAATAGTAACAACAGATGTTTAAACTATAATAAAGCCTCTTTCGTTTATTTTTTGTTCGTCTTTGTTTTATTTTGTTAACCTAACCTAAAAAAACTCTTGGTTGTAAAACTAACTGAAACTAAATTTTCAAAGTTGGTAAATATGCCGATGAATGTCACGTCAGCGTTCAACTAGGTGACCGAATTATTATGTTTATTCCTTTTGCATATTGAAGTTTACACCGCCTTATGAATCAATTGCTCGAAATAAGTAGACAGAAAAAACTGGTTAAGTTGCTTTACTCCACAATCACCTAAAAACTGTACAATTAGTTTACAATGTTTGTTTAGCGACTATTCAGTTTCCGCGTCAATACTAACAAAACACTTACAAAAAAGCGTTTCCGTCAGGAATAAATTGGTTTAAAATTATAAAATACTTTCCTTGTACGTTGCCAACTTCAATTTATTTCACAATAAAATAAGCAGTCGCAAATACTGTTCCACTTCCTGCAACACATATTTTATGTTTTCTTTCTTGGCTTCACAACTTTTAGAATCAAATTTAGCACAATAGAATACAAGATGTGTAGTTATTCGGCACTTTTAGTTTGGAGGTATTATCCGAACTGGACTTTAGCAATTATGTTGTTTACCAAAAATAATATACAGTTTTAGAACTCCTCGCAAGCTTTGCATGGTCTTCGTTCCCTTTTTCAACAGTTCTGGCAGAAACCGTCCGGCAGAAACATTAGAATGAGTAACTTTAGTACTTTATGGGTCTGCAATACCACTCCAGTAAATGCATCGGACACAGTGAGTGGTGTTAGCTTGAGAAGGTTTGACGCGTGCTATTGTATTGGTAAGGAGCTCTGCTTTATTAATATTTCACTACTGACATTTATTAGTGAATTTTTAAAGGAAAGACGAGTTTTGCAGTGACCCTTATGGTGAGACCTAAGGTCGGGCGTGGTCAATGAGCTCAATCATGGTCCTCAGAACACGTTTTGGGGCGTTATTAAAAATATTATACATGAATATAAGTTATGTATTCGCACTCAAACAGCCACATTTTGAGTCCGATTTGGTCCAAATTAATTAGGTACAAACGCTGGTTTTCTAAATAGCTCGGACAAGTTCGTTAGCCAAAAAAATCCAACAAACGGAAGCACATTTTCTGTCCGAAAGTAACAATTTTTTGTGGCTTTTCGTATTAGAATTAAACTTTTTTGTGGTTTCATCTGGGTTTTATATTAGGTGACTCGCGTCGAAGCAAATGCAAACAGGTTATTTTATATAAATATTACCTACTATTAAATTAAAATACGTCTCATTTATTTTAATTAGGATGTAGCATAGTAGTTTTTATTTTTAAATTAATTAATTTATTAAGGGTTTGTTCTCTAGTTTTAGGGAAAGTATAACAATCAACATTTTTACTACATTTTCACCCCTTAGCAGCACGCGACAAAATGTCAATCTATAGTACTTTTGTTACGTATCTTGTAAGAAATAAATGTACAAATTTTTTGCTTACTAACTTTAAGGAAAATATAACAATTAATGTGTATTGTTTTAGGGGTTGTTATCACATTTTCACCCCTTAGTAGCACGCAACAAAATGCAAATCTAGTTTACTTTTTCTATGTATCTTGTAAGAAATAAATGTACAAAATTTCAGCTCTCTAGCTTTAAGGAAAGTATAACAATTAATATTTATTGTTTTAGGGGTTGTTTTAACCATCAAAATGAATTCTAGCCTATGTTACTCAAGGATGGTGTAGCTTTTTATTAGTAAAACTATTTTTTTCAATCGGTTCAGTAGTTCCAAAGATTACTCGCGACTTACAAACAAACAAACAAATTTTACCTCTTTATAATATTATTAATACTTTAAAGCTAAGATGGTAAATAATGTTAAATGTTCAAATCAAATTATTTATTTTATTTAATAACAGCAGTTAGCTTGATTAAGCTGTCTGCTTGGTTGGGTAGTAATTTTAAACACAAAAACACACTTTACATCAAAGAAACTTAACACATTACGAATTTGCTGATCTTAAAAATAACAAACAACTTGAGAAAACGTTTATTCAAAAAACAAATCTGGACTACTAATATACACATATTTTTTAAATTACAAAACGACAAAATATCTTCAAAATGTATTCCATTAATGATAATAATTAGAAATTAAATTCTTGAATAATTAAAACCCATCTGTATTGCTATGCTTGTTGAGAGAATTTTGCAAGCCGCACCCAATCGTGCCCATTCAAATACTTTAAAACCTCTTCCTTACTTAGCTCATGCTTTTTAAACCACCTAAATCTAAAATCTTTTAAAATTGGACATTTTTCGATAAAATGGTATGTGTCCTCGAACTGATTTAAATTACAAAGAGAGCAATTATAATTTTGTTCCTTGACCCAAGGCTTATAATTTAAGTGAAGCAAATCTCCCCTACACTTAAAAATCCATCCAATTAATTTTGAACTAAATTCATCTCTAAAATAAGTCTTATCGCCAAGGTCAAAGTCTACCTCTCTGTATAAGGCATGGTACTGACTTGCCCGAGCGGCTTGTATACATTTCTGCCTAGCATCGTCCCTTATCGCCTGCCATAAGGTCATCAGTTGTCCCTTCCATAGTCCCGAATCATCTGATAACGGCACAGAATGCCTATCAGCCAAATACTGCCACTCTCGAAACCAAAATAGTTTTTTTCTAATTATTTCTTTTGATAACATCTTAGGTAGACGGTTATCGGCCATGTCCAGCACTTTTATTACGTATTTAAAATGTAACTTAAAGGCAAAAATAAATAATTTTTCAAAATTTGTCTCCAAAAACAACATATAGTTTGGTGTGTTTTGTGGCAGAAACAGAGTCCGTTTGATAAAAAAACGTAACAGCTGTTCTACCGAATCATGTTCCCGATATCCCCACACTTGGGCTCCGTAACACATGATTGACCTGGATACAGCTTTAAAACATTCCGATTTAGTTAATAGGGAAATACTTGCATGTCCCAACAAATTTACCCAAGCATGATTGATGGCATTTTTAGACGCTGTCAGTTTCTCTTCAAAATGACATTGTAAAGACAACGCGGGGGTAGGCCTAAGAGTCATAACAAGATATTTATACTTGTTGACACATTCAATCCTTTCTCCTTTATAAAACCAACGCTCATGATACGATAATTTCCCCCCATTTCGAAAGACCATAATTTTAGATTTGTCCAAATTTATTTTCAAATTCCATGTGTCACAATACTTTTCTAAATTATTTATCATATATTGCAAAACTACAGGAGAAGAGGCCAGCAACACAATGTCATCAGCATATAACAAAACCCTGATTGTCGTGTCACCGAACTGGCAACCACCTCCTAGAACTTCATGCAGGTCATTCATAAATAAAGAGAATAAGAGGGGACTTAACAGACATATAACAGCAGTTATAATAAAGGTTAAAAGAACCAGCAAGGCTTTAATAAAAATCTAACCTAAATTTAAACATTGAAATAATTATTTCAAATTTTGAAATCAGCTGTTTTATCTGTTATTTTATTCAATTGGTTGCTAAGGTAATAAATGTAAATACATAAGATGATTCATCAGTCTAGGAATAACCTAAGATTTTTTCCTACTACATTTACAAATACTGAAATAAAAAATGCTTTTATCAAAATTAATTCTAGCCTATGTTACTCAGGGATAGTGCAGCTTTTTAAGCTTCTGATCCAAGGCCGCAAGGGAACAAGCGGCGAACAAGACTGCGAGTGGAACTAGAGGCCGAGGTGCCAACAATATCTACTAATATATTTCGTAAACACCAGCAGCTATTCAGCGCCTTCGTGAGTAGAGTAATTTCCCAAATTATTGGTTGAAACTCTAAAACATATAAACTTAACTATCGCAAATCGCTCAACTAACGTCAGCGTTCAAGCTACGTAATCGAATTATTCTATCGCATTTTTCGCCTATTACTGTAAGAGTGGATTATATTAAAAATTGATTTATACAAATGTTTTATATAATAATTAGAAGGTTTTTTCTACGTGAGTTATGAATGTTTCTGTTTGTAAACCGCTTTTTGTTCATCCGTTGCGCTAATGGTCAGTGTTATAAAAAAAAACTTAAAAACAAATTTTTGGTACTACTAATAAAAATTGTTTATAGGTATAATAATGAAAATAAATTAATGCAGTTATTTTGAGTATTAAAGGGTTTATAGTTATTTGTCGCTTTTTTTAAATCCCTTTCCATTTCCACCCCCTCGGCTCGATTGTTCCTATTAACGAATTCTACCGAGATTTTCAATTTTGTATGTATCAGTCGGAAAGTAATTTATACAAAATTTAAAGGACTTATCGTGTTCATAATAAAGTGATAATATAGATATACAATGTTGAATATCTTTCATTTCTTACAGTCAGGGGAAAATAAAATCTCACCAGTAACTGTCGGATTACGCGCCTTGTCTCGTTATCCTAATGAAACAGATAACATGTTCTTGGAGGCTATAATCCATTCAGACTTGCTGAATCTGAAGCCAAAATAAATCTCTTAGAGCGAATTAAGTAAAAGAGAAGGATATTTTATCTTCAGTTTGTTGTTAAGCATATTTTGGATGAATTCTTTTAAATCTTCTGCGCTTCTATGATAAAACTTCTGCGCAGAATTGAACTCAAATAAAAACTGAAACAATACACAAACACACACACTCACACCTGCTCCCCCCCACCACTCACACACAATAAAAAGAATATCCTTGTTATGTGTAATAAACTTTTTATACATAGGCCTAGAAATCTTAAGTGAAGAAGAAAATGTACTGTAGTTTGTTTTTAATGTATGTTACATGTGTCTAAAAATGTGTTTTTGTTTTTTGTTTTTTTTATAAATAAAAAATCAGTCGTGAGACTGGCGAAAGAACAGAATATAAACCATTGGTTACATTGGTTTGATCCAAATTATGATAATTATTTATATCGTGTTAAATTTAAAAAATAAGATAAAATATGATTGTTTATAGTCAAATAGTACAGTAATAAAAATAATTCGACCACGCAGCTGGACCGCTGACGTGAGTTGAGCAAATTTCCAAAATTAAGTTTATATGCCAATGTTTTAGGGTTTCAACCAACAATTTGGGAAATAGGTCTACTCACGAAGACGTTGAACAGCTGTCTGTGTGTACGCAATATATTAGTAGAGCTTGCGACTAGTGGCCTCGCGAGTTTGCACCACTTGGCTTCGAACCGTGTACTTTTATGGTATTTTACGTTTTGACCGATTTTGGGGGAACCAAGCAAGCTATAAGGTCGCGTAAAAAAACAAAATGTGCAGAATAACATCCTACATTTATTTTTTTAAAAAAACTATGAAAACAATTCATTCTCGTAGTAAAAATCCCAAAAAATAATAACTTCCGGTCAAAAAACGTACTTCCGGTGGTTGGATTTTTTTGGCTAACGAACTCGTCCGAGCGACATAGACAACCAACATGTGTCCCAAATTTGAACCAAATCGGACTTAAAATGCGGCCGCTAGAGTGCGAACACATATATACATTACAACGAACAACCGTTTTGGATGGTTAGTTTTAGAATATTTCGGGTCCCACGTTTCGGGACGCCAATTCTACAACGAATCTTCTTTTTAGAAAATTGTTCGTTGGAGAATAAGTTATTTCCACCTACTGGAAGTCTTATAGGCAATCTCACTTTGTTTGGCCTAGGTGAAATAACTATGTGTCGAATATTCAGTTCACTGACTATTCTGACAAAAAACTTTACTTTATACTTCCAGTGATTTAATTTTGATTTTAGCTCAGTAAGAACACAAGTTAATAATTTTACTTTTTGTAAACCTCTGAAGAGTGAGTACACTGGAACTAACCTTGTAAATTGCTTATTTGTGCTTGCAATTATTTTATGAAATTCCACTTTATCAATTCTTAATCTAAAATTCATAAACTATTGGGATATTTGAATATTAGGTGTTTTTGTAAATAATAACCTTTTATAAAACAAAATAAAATTTTAATAATTTCTTTTTTCTAATTTTAAACATAAAACAAAATTCTTGTATTTAATATTCTTCAAATAACCAAATAATAACTTTCTTCTCAAATAAAATAATAACTTTTTAAAACTATAAGGCAGAACTAATCTCTTAATTTATTATAATTTATTTTAATTTTTTATTACTCAATTGAATTTAATTTATACTTTAATGAAAATTTGAATTTACGATTTAATGAATTTACTTCTTTAATTAATTACAAATATTTCTTAATCTAACATCCTAAGTAACCCAGTATTTAAAATAAATTTATTTGAATTTACTTCAGGCAATTTAATAGGGACTAACGTATTTTACGCTTCTACCGACCTTTTCACACTTGTCCAGGCGTCGCGACGTTGGTGGTTAAATCCGCGAACGCTGTCCAGTGATGACGAGCTACAGATGTTCTGCGTGCTGATATAGTTGTCTTGTGGGTGAAGGTGGAGTCCTGTAGGGTTGTCTGGATGTATGATGGATGTCTTCTTAAAGATGGATGTGGTGATGCCGTGTCTGCAATCCCGGTTCGTCTATTCCCTCGTAGCTACAGTTGCATGTCCTAGTGGTCGCCTGGTGGTGTCCTGGAGTCCTGTCTGGAAGCTATACGCATTACTCCATGTATCAGCTGTCCTGTAGGCTATGTTTTTCCTCCAGAAAATCCCAAGTTAGGCCAACTTGTATAGACTAAGTTGCCACTGAAGTTCTTGTAGAGTTAATGCCGTGTCTATTGCTGCATCCCAGATAATAACCGCAATGACGTATCTTCTTACTTGTTATAAAAATTTAAAGTTTAACGAAGAAAATACTCAGCTTCTAGCACGCTAAAGTATTTTATAAAAAACAAGTATCGGCTCTCGATGCGTCAACTTACATCGTATAAGTCAAAGGAATCTCGAGTTTCCCCGAGCAATCGTTTATATAATGTTTTTCGGCACTATTTCATTGCCAACCTAAGCTTTCTACCACTGTATTTCAAAAATGCTTTAAAATCCATTTTTTCGCCAATTTCCAACTTCTAGTCTACGTAACTTTTCATCCTGAATTTTATTGTATTTTTTTCATAATTTTGTAACTTGATTTAGCCTTTGTTTTAATTAAGTTTCTATTGTTTCTTTGAGTACGCCCATTTTCGTAAACTGGTAACCCTGTTCTCCTTCCATCGGTCTCGTCTTTGGACCGCCCCTCTACTGTCTTACGTTCTTATCTGGCTTCCCTCAGTTTTATGCTATGGAAATTCTTTTTCTATGTAACTCCTCCAGGGTTTTTCCGATTTTCTTGAAACTGACATCATTTTCCTCAGCTCGTTGTTACCTTTCCACACGAACTCGAGTGACGTTCGTACGACTCTTGGTTCGCGTACACGACCCGCGCGCGTTTTTCCGCGGCGATTTTTCCCGGAAAAGTCTTAAATTCACACTTCTTTCGGTTTTTCTTTTTCCACTTTTCTTGTCCGTTGGTTTTCATTCACTAGCCGGATTTTCATCTCATTTCTGCTTCTGGTTGTCTTGCTGTGAGGTTAGGGACTTCAACGATTTTTCACAAACTAGGGTTTTACTTTACTCCCGAAACATATTTCAAATACTGGATTATTTTTACATAACTACTTCATTTACATACTATTTATTATTTTGAATTGTTAAAAGTTTGAGTTTAAATTTTCCATTTAGCTATAAAGGTGCAAATTCTATCACCTTTTTCCTTTTATAAATTTTCTAGTTTTTCTTTTACATTATAAATTACATTTATCAACACTAAAACTTGTTTTAGTTAGAATTTAAAAAACTTTATTTTTAACCTACTTTTTTATCCTTTAAACTTTATGAATTACCATTAACTTTTTTATATGACAAAATTTCGCTAAAACTTACTTCACCTTTATTTTAGACCTTTTTAAGAAAAGCCTAAAAAACCTTTTCTTTTTTAAAATAGAGGAATTTTGAAAATTTTCTCATTCTTTGAAAGCTCGAATCTTACGTAACTTTATGATTTTTTAATATCTAATCTTGCAGCAAATACACCCGCGGTTAGCGTAATGCATTTCCCGAAGATTTTTAGTTTTTATTCAAATCTTGGATTTTGGCTTCCCGTAGGAATCTTTTAAGTAATTTTTATAAGTTCCCAATCCTTTTCAGACAGGCAGGGTCCAAAAGTTTAATTCTACCCGATAACAGACCGCCCGCGTATACATGCTGATCTCGTGACCTACATTTGGCTTCAACTCACGGCAAGTCCGTATTATTAATTGCAAATTTAAACTCAAGACCTACAACGAGTTTTGTCCGTTGTAACATATATCTTTATATATAATACGTGAAGCCGTTTTTTGTAAACACAACTCCTCCCTTATTTCTGGACCAATTTTAATGTTTGAGGTTTCAAAAAATTCGTCTCATTTCTTAGTTTTGCAATAAGGTTTTAGATGTCAAAAATTCTTATCCTTAATGGCGTGAGCTAATCTCAAAGGTCGGGTTTTCCCCATAAGATTAACATGGAAAATATTTAAAAACCATTTCTATACAAAACAGCTGTTTATAATAAGAAACAAACTAATCCAGCTGATTTCGTGGATGTAAATAACGATGATTGCAGTATTCAGACGGTTATAAAAACATTTTAATACAAAACAGCTGTTTATAATAAGAAACAAACTAATCCAGCTGCTTTGTAGAAGTAAATATTGATTTTTATAAGGGAGGAAATGAATTATTTATTCAAATTATAAAATTTACGAACTAATTTGTTTTGAACATTTAACATTATTTACCATCTTAGTTTTGAGGTTATTATTTATAACTTTTTTTTATGTTTTTGATTAAGTGTAGACCTGAGCCTTACTGGTTCTTTTAACCTTTATTATTACTGCTGTTATAAAATATAAGAAATAATTTGATTTGAACATTTAACATTATTTACGATCTTAGTTTTGAGGTTATTATTAATCCTACACTTTTATTATAAATAAAACATAACATATGTTTTTAGAAGGTCGCACCGGGGGTTGGCGTGCGGATCACTCAGGGGTCTCCCCTAGTATATATGATTTTTAATGACACTCCAAAACATGTTCTGGGGACCATGATTGGTGCTCATTTGCTACTCGGTCTTACCATAAGGGCCACTGCAATAGCTCATTTTTCCTATGGAAATTCGCTAATAACACAATTTTAGGTTCGACCTATACTGAACCAACATAGGTTCAAGAAACACTTACTTTATTATAATTTTAATATCTGTTGTTAAATGACATTATTAAAAGTTATTTGTTTAAAAGTGTATATAAATTTAGGTTAGGCCTATACTGAACCAACACAGTTTTCTTTAATGAATTAACATTCATTACCATAGCAACTAAGTTAGCAAATTTAGACGTTTAAAAAAATGAGGAAGTTCTTTATCCATTTTAGAGGTATCATCAAGTATGCTACACAGTTTAACAAAACTTACAAAATTATGAAGTGTAATTTCCATTTCAGGGGTATTGTCAAGTTAACTATGTTAACACAACTTACAAAATGAGGAAGCAGTATGTCCATTTCATCAGTAGCGTGACGTGATTAAAACCATACAGCTATTGAGTTTAAGCATTTGAATTTACCACTGCCTATTTTATTTTGTCGATTTCTTTTTTTTTACTGTTAGCTGTTACATAAGACTTCTGGTTTATATTAGCACGTGTATGACCAATGAAGAAGAAGAAACCATCAAGAAATCAAAGAGGCAAAACGTCCCGCTTTTTGTTCTTCACTAAAGTAAAGTTCACTGAAGTCTTTGCTATTGTAACATCTAACAAAATGTCACGACGGAGAAATAACGTGAAACGTGTTTTATAAAGAGACTAAAGTCGGTTTTAACAAGACCTGCATTGCGTGGCAAAAGAGTCAGGAGAATACAAGTTCCTTCAACATGGCCAGAAGAAGTTTCATATTTTTAAAGTGTTTGTTTTCAGAAAAATGTGTTAACACGTTCACTGCTAAGGACGCACATGTTAGCTTGACACTGAACACTATGAGAAGCGGCCGGCGAACAGTGCATTACGTGCTTCGTACGAAAACCCCCTCATTGGGAGTATTTTCAATACACCATGAATTGCGTGCTTCGCACGCCAACCCCCTTATCGGGAATATTTTCAATACTCAGAGCATTGCATGCTTCGCACAAAAAAATTTTTTTTATATGCTATGGACGCACATGTGCGTCCGCTTTAAAATATTAGTGATTATTATGTAGAAAGGTTCAAAAATAAAAATAAATGAATATAAAAAATGAAAGGTCAGCTCCTAGCATAGGAAATACGAAATTTGCGTAGAAGTGAACGTGTTAAAAGAATCTAAGAGATGGGGTGGGAAAACTGTACAGTTCGGTTAAAAAAATACAGAACGATTTATTGGTTATTGGTCGTTATTCTGACCTATCAGTGTGTTGTGCGCTATGCCAACAATGGGGTTATGCCAGTCAAAGTAATAGAAACATCATTCAACGGTTTCAAAATGAAGTTCTTCGTGGTATCGTTGATACTCCTTTTTACATCCGAAATGACAACTTGCATAAAGACCTTGAAGTTCCAACTGTTGATAATGAAGTCAGATAAATCGCAAAAAAGTCACGAACAAAGACTACATCAGCACATCAATGTCGAGGCTTTTAATGTACTCAACAACGATGGCTTAGTGAGAAAGTTTAAAAGAGTGAAACCATTTGAACTGTGTGGTTTTTAAACTAAGTCTCACTATTTAAGCGACTATTCATTTTAGACTAAGTGATTATCAGTGGATAAAACTTAGTAAAAATACTGTATTGATTTGGGTCCGAAACAAAAATAGCTTATTGTTTTTATTCTAGATTGCTATATAATACATCTGTACTAATGTTATAAAGAGGTCAAATTTGTTTGTTTGTATGTAGGGAGTAATCTCTGGAACTACTGAACCTATTGAAAAAAAATACTAATAAAAAGCTGCAACTATCCCCAAGTAACATTTTTTTAAACATTTTTTGTTTCAATATTTGTAAATTTAGTCGGAAAAAATTCTTAAGTTAGTCCTAGACTGATGAACCAACACATATTTCTTGAACATATTGGTTCATTACCATAGCAACCAATTTAATAAAATAACAGACGAAACAACTGTTTGCTCTAATACTTCCATTAACACTTGATTTCAAACTTTAAAGCAATTATTTGTATTTCTAACTTTTAGGTTAGGTTTTTATTAAGGTGTAGACCTGAGCCTTTATTACACCTTTATTATAACTGCTTTTATAAAATATGCGAAACATTTTGATTTAAACATTTAACATTATTTTCCATGAAAGCTTTGGGGTTATTATTAATCCTACACCTTTATTATAAAGAAAACATAACATGATTATGTGCATAGAAGGTTCCAACGGGGTTGGCGTTCGGAGCACGCAGGGGTTTCCCCTAGTACAAAATTTTAGAAATTTCTTAAAAGTGCTTTGCGAGCTTTGGAGTTTCTGATCATGGACTGTTTCGCTTCGCTCGCTGCGGACAATCCCGGTCACCGGCCTTTGATCAGAAGCCTTCCCACGTGGATTTGAACTAGGTACTTTTACGATATTTAACGTTTTGACTGATTTTTTTTTTATGTAAAAAATAATCTACTATATTTAAGTTTTATTTTAGTACGAACTACCTCTGAAACTTTTTACTAACGGTCAAAAACGTGCTTCCGGTTGTTGATTTTTGGAACGAAGTTCCTTAACGCGGGTTACTGTATGAGTTAACAAATAGAAAATCTAATGTGTAACGAAAAACAGTGTTATTAATTGGTTGCTATGGCAATGACAAATATAAAATTCGACTACCGAAAAAGTGTTACCAAATTGGTTGCTATGACAATGAATGTAAATATATTCAAGAAACATGTGTTTTGGTTCATCAATTTAAATTAAGAGACTATCTGTTCCGTCAGGCGTAGTAAAGATATTATCGTCAAGCGCTAAAATACATTCAATAAACATAAAATGTTGCTTCATCAGTCTAGGTCTAACCAAAAATTATTGTGTGCATATTTAATTTATTTTACCTGCTTTAACGGCAACATACATACAATAATTTTAGGTTAGGCCTAGAAAGTAATTTTAAGTCTAGGCCTAACCTAAAATTATTGTAACTTATGTATGTTTCCATAAAGACAGATACAATAAATTAAATATAGTTAACACACAATAATTTTATTTTAGGCCTTTACTGATGAACCAACATTTTAATTGAATGTATTTACAATAAATGGACAAATAACAAATGATAAATGAATGGATGAATAACAAATAAAAAATCTAATGTGTAACGAAAAACAGTGTTATTAATTGGTTGCTATGGCAATGAAAAATATAAAATTCGAGTAACGAAAAACTTTGTTACTATGGCAATGAATGTAAACACATTCAAGAAACATGTGTTTTTTAATCAATTTAAATTAAGAGACGATCGGTTCCGTCCGCCGAAGTTCAGATATTATCGTCAAGCGCTGAAATACATTCAATAAACATAAAACGATGATTCATCAGTCTAGGCCTAACGTAAAATTATTGTGTGTATATTTAATTTATTTTACCTGCCCTAACGGAAATTTTAGGTTAGGTCTAGTCTGATAAACCAACATTTTATGTTTATTGAATGTATTTACAATGAATGGACATTTAACTGTGTTTACCATATTTTAGCTTTGATGTTATAATTAATTCTACATTATTATAATAACATTAAACATATGGAAACAGTAAATATTTGTATAAAAAACAAACTAATAATAAACGGCAATTCAAAAGATTAAAATTACGTGTGTATATTGCCGTTAAGGCTGGTAAAAGAATTGAAGAAAAGGCGTGATGAACTTCGTTCCTGACGTTGTTCCCAGGACCACACACATTTACTTTTTTTTCTTTACATTCGGCTTCCACCTAAGTTTAAAATGAAACGTGTTACGAAGTGAGATGAGGGTTATCATTAATTTATATTTTAACTATATTAGATGTAGAATTTTATTGGTAGCCTACGGTACAACACGCGATAAAGTCAAATTGCATAGTTGCATTTTGTAGTAAGCCAACGACCGAGCTAGACGATTAAAACTGAGTGGGGACAGTAAGGGTCTGCTCCAGTAAAAATAAAATGGATTTTTATCCCATAAGAGCAATTTTAAATTTCAAACCATTTATTTCGTTTACTTTTTATCATAAAATTGTTTGCAAGGTCTCGTTTTAAGCACAGTCATAATACGCATCCGTCTTGCAATTTACATTTTTTTTAAATTTCTTTCATTTGTCAAATAACTGACATTTTGTAAGTACAAAGTTTGAATTTTTTTCCTAACACAATACAAAATTAATAATGAAAAATAATTTGCAAGCCGGATCCGAAATTTTATAAAGAATATTCAGTTTTTTTTCAACACTCAATTACAAAAGATAGACTTATAAAATGGTTTGAAATGAGGCAATGTCAAAGCGTTCAGCTGCAAGAAATTGCCCTGTTTAGATAGGTATACAGTGATACCGGAAGTGCGTTTCCGGTTGCTTTCTCGTTTAAGCTACGGCTATACTTGTACGATCAGATCCGATCAGATCGAAGCCGAATTTTTCCGAAGGTATTCTTTCTGTGTATTTAAATAGGGGGTGGCTAAATCTATACGATCAGATCAGATCAGATCGGAGCCGAATTTTTTCCATGCTCTGAGAGCATACCGGAACGGTCGACTCTGCGCGGATCTGATAGATATAGCCATCCCTCCCGATCGCTCCCGATCAGAAAGAACGTTCGGTCTCTTTCGTCAACAATCGGGACAATTCGTGATGAAAAAAGGTGATAAAATTCTCCAAATGACTGGAAAAATCAAGTAAATATTCATATAACATGGTAAATTTATATCAAAGGCAGTGGCATTTAAAGAAATAGTTAATTCTTTTAAATAAAATAATTTTTGTATAAAAAGTTTTTACTACATTACAATTTTAAACTCAAATACAAAATAGCCTAGGTTAATACTAATAAAACACAAATGTACAGAGTGTACCCTGAACTTTCTAAATGTAGTGAAAAAGCTAACCAACCTACCATAACTTATCTGCCTATCAGTATGTATATTAAAAAAAAATACATTTTAAGAAACTGGCTATGTGGAAAAGGTATCTTTATTTATAATTAAATGACTCAAATTTAAAAACAATTATACAAAAAATAACAGTGATACAGTAAAATAATATGTATCAGACTTTGTATATATGTCATAGTTTTAATAAATTAGATATAACAAAGCATCAAACTCAGTAATATACTTTTATATGCAGATTACTTGAAGTGTTAAAAATTTACCAAAGGACTCTGTTGTTACAAGCTACAAAACAATATTGACTCTTTGATGTTGGAGTAGGATCTAAAACTTCATATTTCTAAGTCTTTATAAATGTCATCCGTAAGAAACAGTGATAATTTTAACCTTAGTTTTTATTATGAAATTGGCAATACTTAATTGCTATACGTAATACTGGACTAATCACAACAGACGCATATATCGTTTTATTTTTTGTTTTTAATTACGTTGCTTCAACTGAAAAAACAACTACTTTACAACTTGTTTATTATAATGCTTTTCGAAATTATTTGCCTATGCAAAATTTAAGTTTAACAATATATTTTTTTTTTTCTATTTATCTGTCGCTTTTGATTGATAGGATGTGTCCCTATTTTTCTTTGTTTTCTTTCCTCATCCAACACAATCATCAAAAATTCTTCGTCGGTGTCCGAGCTAGATGATTTTGCAATTTACGGTAGTTGTTACAGTAACGCAAATTCAGACTAACTGATGGTGAGGTGGAATGCGCGCGCATCCTTCCGACACATGTCGGGACGTTGCGAATCTGATAGATTTAGCCACTCCATCGGAATTCCGCGACAGACCGGAAAATTCGGCTCCGATCTGATCTGATCTGATCGTACAAGTATAGCCGTAGTTTTACTGGAGCATACCCTTAAATAGAGGCGACTAAATTCGAGACAGGGATTTTTTTGGTGGTAAAAGTGTAGGTGTAAGTCGGGGCGACACGGGCTGACCGGAAGAAGCCACGAGGACAAATTAAGGTGAGGGAACATTTATTGTGAATATTTGGGGAAATTGTTTTACCATCAAGCTAAGTAGAATCAGTTTGGTTTGTTTTATAATAAATTGAAGTAATTAATTATTTGAATGATATCCGTATTGAGTACTTTGGGAAGTAGATATATTATTTGAACTCAGTTTTGCCCGTACAGTTATTCATAAGATTTATATAGATTTAGATTGATTGTTGTTGGATGAATTAATATCTCTGTGATTAGTTGTGTGTACGGAATTAAAATAAAAGATATATTTATAATGTCCTTGGTAGAATTAATTTGAATACATGTTTTGTGACCCTCTCACTCCAAAATAATTCGAGCTAAGCGAGTTGTCTTTTATATAAAGATCCCTACGTAATAAACGTCATGCCAAGATATTTGGCTGTATTCTCATATGAAACCACTTGGTGATTAATAAAAACCAGTCTGTGCTCGATATGCCTAAGGTTATTAATATAATTCTTAATAACAGTACAATAATAACTACATTTTTTAAATCTGGCAAATGGACCCTTTTCATTTCCCGTACAAATACTTTTTTGTGGGATAAAATTTATTTTACAGTAACTATAGTCACATACTTTAAGTTATTGTTTCCATCAGTAGTGCCACTACACAAGAAGATAAATACGGACATGCGGGTTATTATTAGTCGGCACAAATAATTATCACAATATATCTCAGAAGGGAAATTACACTCTACACTAACGGCATTCGACTACTTTAATTAAACCCCAGTAATATGTAATACTGTGTACACGTGGGAGTGGAACAGCATGTGTGGGCTATTAACGAATTGATAGCCCCGTACTAACTTGGTCAGCTAAATTACTATAATTATAGAACAAAATAATTCCATAACGCAGCTGTACCGATGACGTGAGTTGAGCGAATTTCTAAAATTAAGCTTGCATGTTTAAGGGTTTCATCCAACTGTTTGGGAAATTTGCGTACCCGCGAAGAAGCTGAACAGCTGGCTACAAGTACGAAATATATTGGTAAAGAATGTTTGCTCCTCAGCGTCCAGCACCGGCTCGCGTGTTCCTTCGTTCCGCTCGCATCCAAAACTCTCGCTTTGCAAGTTATACCTCTACCTTACGGCCTCGGATTGTGGACTGCTTCGCTTCGCTCGCAAACTCGCTTCTCGACCGTCGAAAGAAGAAAACTCTAAGTTTAAATCCCTAAAGTTAATCTATCAGGATAATTTTATTGTATTTTAAGTTCTGATCAAATTTTGTGGAACGAAATGAGCTATAAGGTCGTGTACAAAAACAAAATGTTCAGAATAATGTCTTATATAATTTCTGGTTAGATAAAACATAAAAAGTTTCATTTTAGTAAGACAAATCTCAAGAAAATATATTGTTCAAATCAAAAGAAGCAAATGTCGAACATCAATTATTGAACGACCAGCTAAATTTCGACCAATACAGTATAGTAGGAAATATATATGAAGAAGCGATTCGGGCAGGTAGGAATGTGAGTGTGGAAGGGAGGAGGTATGTTATGTGTGGCGGGGTGGGGGATTTGACTGCTGGGTACACTACTACCAATGACTACATATCAATAAGACGAACAGTTTAAATGGGTAGAATTCAGCCCTGGAAAGTAGGTATAAAAGTTAGTTTATGCATCTCGTCGCTAGGAGCTCTCAGTGCGCGTTTTGCAGGCCGAGTGTGTGACAAGAATGGAAAGAGAAGGAGAGACAGAGGGATCCGACTGTCATGTGACCTTGAGCGCAGATTGTTGTGTCTCGGACAAGCTTTGGCAGCGTAACCCCAATTTGTCAATGCGATTCATTTCCCACATTGTGATAGCAGTGTACTAAATAAATACATTTTAGTTGGTTTTCTTTTCTAATGTTTTTTAAGTAATGTAAGTTTGTAAATATGGTTTTAGTATGTAATATGGTTTATAGTGTAAATACTGTTAGTGTGTAAAGTAAATAGCTGTTACATTTTGCAATGCAGTCCTGTTCAAAAAGTGGAGGATCTAAATGTTCCTATAAAAACTGCAACAATACATCTGTGAAAAATCCAGAATTATCATTTTTCAAGTTTCCAGTGAAAGACAAAGAAAGGTATGAATACATAAAGTTTTCTTTACTGTTGTGTTGTATTTGTGTGAGAATTAATTCTCGTAGAAGTCGTAGGGAATTAATCAACATAAGAATCAAAGACTTTGTGAAGTTTATTAAAATGTATTGACAGTTAATTTTTAATGGGAATATGTAATAACGAGGGTAAAAAGAGGGTTATTAAACAGGGTGCTTCATAACTCTTATCACATATTTTCTGGAATCGTTCTTATGTACAAAGTAAACACCAAATCACTGTTAATTTGTCTAAAATCGTTTCGGTTGTCCTACTGTGACCAAAATGTGTTTTTTGTTTAATGCATATCTAAAAAATTACTAAACGAAATAATACCAAATTTACACCAACCTTTTGTATTATAGTATTACCTAAATTGGAAAAAAGTTAAGTTGACGTGACTTCAATATTTTCAAAATGGCGACCGTTTAAAACATTCGAACGGAAATAACGAAATAACTAGCCCTTTCCCGAAAAAATGTCAAGAATAACTTTTTTTTACAAATTGAATTCCCTATCGATTAAGTTCGTTTAAAAAAAATTGGTTAGAGAATAACGGACTTATGGTATTTTTCGCCAGACAGTGCATGCCCCTCCCCTCTTGGGGGCGATGTTCAGGATCGGTTTAAATTTAATCAAATCAGTTTCATTTATTTTGACACAGAAAGCTGTTTGTTTATACAAGTTTTTATTAAATTTATACTATTGGTAAGTTCTTTTAAGAATTGTTTCAGTTAATACTAAACTCGTAGGAGTCAGCTGATTTGAGTTTTGTCTGACTTATTGTTTGTGATGATATAGTAACAATCGGCACCAGATGATTCTGTTTTTGTTGACTTTATTATTGTTCTAAAAAAGCAACAAACAATATTGTATCCATAATATTGCATTTAGAAACATTTTAGCATAAGGTTTTTCGTGTTTTAAACTGTGTTTGCTTTATTAATTAACTATGGAAAGTTACACAAACGCTGAGTATTGCCTCCATTTTACCTCCTAAGTGAAATAGATTCTGCCAATAAAAATATTGCAAATATGGTTTAGTAACCAGGAATACTCTTAAGTACTTACTAATTGCATAAATTTAATACAAATTTGTGTAAACAAACAGTTTTCTGGGTCAAAATAAATGAAACGCATTTGACTAAATTTATTATTGCAATAAAATATTATCGCCGTCCAATCCTGGACATCGCCCCCAAGAGGGGCGTGCACTAACTGGCGAAAAACGCCATTCAGGATATGATTCTAAGCGTAAAAATGATTGAAAAAATCCCTATGAAGGTATGTCCTAAAATGAGCGTTCCGTCTATCAGTCTGTGTGTGATATTTTAATTAAAAATGATTAGTTAAAACCCACTAACAATATAGAGATGAAACATTCCACGTATGTTGTCCGCTTGCCAACTTATTTAGTGTACAAAATCTTTTTACCTTTCTAAAAGGCGGACATTAAAAGTGTTTGTAGATACGACCGTTTTAATGTTACTTGAATTTGTAAAATTTAATGCCTCAAACTGTTCCTTTACAAAACATACAATTGATTCAAACTGTCAAATTTCAAATACATATATTTACGGATTGATAGTCATGGGTTTGATTCCGAGTTTTTCAAAATCATGCCGTAGGTGGAGCAGGATGGAAGCACCTCAAAGTACAGTTAACCAGAAAAGTCCTAAATTCCCAATTATCAATATGTGCCCCCCACCATTAGAAACGCGAGGAAAAAATAATTTTCTTATTAACACGCTGTTTTTTATGCACTGATTACAAATCTTATATTGCAATATTTCTGAAACAAACCAAGCGAACGTGAAACCCAAATTTGTTATTTGTATACAATTTTTGACGAAACTCACTTTCTTTATGTTTTTTTTTTAAGTTATAAATTTGAATTTTATATTGGATTTTACACATCTCACTTTTGTGGCGTGCTGATAAATTACACTGATAAATGATTTTATTATACAAAGAATTATTTAAATCAGAGGGACTTGAGACTATTTTGTTAGTTATGTTTCGCTGCTGAAGTAGCATTTATATTCAAATTATTTAAAAAAAAGGATGTTGGTAATAGGAAAAATAAACTGATATATGTGTTTAAAATAAATAAACTTTATGGGATCAATGCAAAGTTATTATTTACAGATGCATAGACTGGATAGTTAACTGCGGAAATGACGATTTTTCAGAACTACCAGACAGTAAGTTGAGGAACCGTGTCCTGTGTTCAAAAAAAAAAACCAGCTACTTAGGATTGTTATTCTTCTTTTTTTACATCATCCAGTCTTCTTTTAGCAGTTATATTTGCCTTACTGTTTTTTTTTTTTAGTTTTGGATGTACTAGCACTGTTTGACATACTTCCATCATTAGGCCTAGGCTTATTGTGGTTAACCCTTCACTTTCAACGCTATTATTATACCTTTTAGTAAGCATGTTACCAGTGTCTTTCTTTTCCCAAAACGTTTTATACCAGGCATTTTGACAATAAAATCACTTCATAAAAAAAAAATACAAAACACTTCAAACAATTTACCAAAATAATCGACTCACAACATAATAAAACTTTGTTTATTTCAGAAAGCAAATAAAAACATATACGGATTGCCTGTGACATTTTTGTAGGTGTAGTTTCTGTTAAAAAAATTGTTTATATAGTATGTATTTTGAAACTTTGGTTTTGTAGTGTTAAATGTTTTATGTTTGTTATTGACCATGTTTGTTTTATGTTTGTGTATTGTTATGCTCGTATATTGTTGTATTGCATTGACATGTCATCTGGCATTGGATATGTGTCCTGTATGTTCTGTATTGTGGCAATTAAATAAATAAAAAGTACCAGGAGACCGAGCTAAAGCTCGATTATAAGCATGGCTATGATTTCAATAATTATTGGACATTTAAAAATATACAAACAGTTAATTTAGGTTAGGCCTATAACATTAAACAACTAAATAAAGTGTATGTTTATTTAGCAGAAGTATTCGTTGCCATGGTAACTATAAATAGATACAACATTAGGCTTACCTCTAATAAAATACAGTTTAAAAGAAAACAGATGATTATTGTAATGACATTGAAAACATTTGGATCAGCTGTGCTTTGTATTGTTTAAAATGGACAAATTTCACTTTTTAATTTAATAAAAAGACGTAGAAAACGAATTTTCCCAGACTGGTGACCATTTCCAATCGATTTCTCGTGGCCAAAAGCCCCATATAAAATCAAATAATCAAAAATCCTTAGACGGAGATTCCAGATCCATTTAGCAGACAGACAATTATCTCTCGCTTTAGAAGATAAGATAAAATGTAACTGTGCAAAATACAATAGTTTACAACTTTAAATTTAACATTTCCAGTATTGTTGAATTTTTATTGTCCAATCCTTGAGGAACATGTTGTTTGTTGTATTTCAACTTCTATTTCAGCTTAAGTATAACAGTACAAAATATAATATTTTATAACTTTAAGTATATTATTTCCAGTATTGTTGCATTTTTGTTGTCCAATCCTTGAGGAACATGTTATTTTTTGTATTTCAACTTCTATTACATCTTATGTATAACAGCACAAAATATAATATTTTATAACTTTAAGT
>JAGFPH010000287.1:552452-563873 GCA_018207615.1 Philaenus spumarius | reverse complement strand
CAGTATTGCTTCCGTTCCCCTAATTATTCTTTTGTAAGATTGGTACAGTAAATTTCATATTGTTATTGTTAAACTCATACTTGTTGGAAAGCACGTTTCATACAGAAACCAAAAATATACACTTTGTAAGACATTTGTTGATGATTTATGCGCAAACGCAGTTTGGACGAAAGGCTGCATTTTTAATTCGAGCCGTGACGTCACCTGATGAAATGCGCTGAACCCGTCCAAAACTCGTCTTTCTGAGTAGCACCCCTTATCTACTTACACCGTTTTACACCATGGTTTTGGGACTGTTGTGAGGGGGAGGGCAGGTGTTTGCAAAATGACCTTGGCAGGCTCTCAATGCTGTAAATGTCTATAGTACAGTATGTTTATACTTTGTTTACACCACACGCGGAACCCTCTATCGGCTCGTCTCTACACTGCACTACAAGCAGTAGTAGTCGAATTGCCTGGCTGTCAATAAAACGGCACTTTCACACGAATAATTGGAGATTTTTAACACTTAGAAACAACAGATTATCTCCTAATTTCTTGGGGGGAATCGTCAAATCTTCATATTTTATATTGATTTTAATCAGGAACATATGAAAATTCCCCCCCAAACTGTGAAAAACAATCCAAACATTGATTCCCCCCTAAAAATTCTGATGGCGCAACTTGCGCCATCAAACCATGCTGTGGGCACCCCTGGTGAGAAATAAACCCACTTCCTTTTACCTAATTTTTCGCACAAATTAAAAGTTCTGCTGTTCTGAGGTTAGGCCTACACTTATTTAACATGTCTTATCTGTGTGCAGAATTCCATACAAATCCATCCAGTACTTTTTGCTTGATTGACTGTCAAACATTCAAACTTTCACATTTATTTATCAATAAACTAGAATGCTTCGCCCCTGCTCGCTTCGCTCACCATCCCCCACGGCAAATGCAAACAGATTATTGTAAACTATGATATTTTCGCGGCAATGACGATTGATAAGGACAGAGGTTTTTATTTTTACATAGAAGAGAGACGGTTTTATTTATAGAAATTATAAAATTATACCAAAATGTGATACGGTAAAGCAATATTTCAAACTTGTCAGATAGACCTAGTAAAGAATAAAGTTAGCATGGTTTTTAGTGACAAGTGTTTGAATTATGATATACTGTAGTAAGCATTTTTCTTGTTTGTTTTTGTTATTACCTAACCTAAAAAATACAATTGTTTTTGAAGAATAATTACAAGATTCTAAATGTACCAATTCGGTTGCTTTGTAATAAATGTAGGCTAAATACTTTCAAGAAACGTATTTTGGTTCCAGTATCGGCCTAACCATAAACTGTGTTAAGCTTTTGATCCAAATCAGTTGTTTTATCTATGTTTGAATTGCATTACAGTCAGCCTTTTTCGTTGATTTTTATTTTGTGTTTGTTTTTATTTTGTTACTACATACCTAGAAAAATAGGTTGTGAAAAATAATTAACTGATTCTAAATTTGCTAGTTTGGTTGCTATGGTAATGAATGTAAACGCATTCAACAAACGTGTGTTGGTTCAGTATAGGCCACACGTAGCAACTACGTGGATCAACGCAATTAGCGCTCTTCTGTTATTGAATTTAAATGCGATTGTTTTACTTTTACGTAAAGCAAGGATTTAAGTAAACTTTCTGTAATAGTTTAATAAAACCCCACCAGTATAAAAAGAAAGTGATCTGATGATATCTAAATTTTATGTTTTATATATAATTTATATGTCACTATGAAATTATAAAAAAAGATCAATTTTTCAATCCCATTTTACTGCCCGGGGTAATTGCATCATTTTGTCGCTCCCTCGCAATCTGGCTCTGATGATAAATTACAAATATTAAACTCAATAGCTGTATGGGTTTAGTCACGTCACGCTACCGATGAAATGGACATTGAGCGTCCTCATTTTGTGAGTTGTGTCATTTTTATTATTATTTGACTGTAGACAATGGTGTTTATGTTATTTTTTAGATTTCAATTTTAAATGGGGCAAGAAAAAAATTATGATACAATTTTGGACTAAACCAATATAACCAACGATTTATATTCATGAAAGTTTTCATTTCTGTCGGCAGTCCTACGACTGATTTCTTTTTTTTTTTTTTTTAGATTTGTTTAACACAATTTTGCCACAAATCTATAGCATTACATCCTCTTAACAAATCATACTCAACCGACTCTCACACAACCAGGCTTCCGGCAATAAATGAAACTAAACTGGTCGAGTATTTTCCAATACGTGGAATCACTCACAGAGAATGTTTCAGTCTGTATAATGCAGTCAATACTCCAGTAACGTTTATGGTTTGTGATTTTAAAAAGTGCTTGTGGAAATATTTCATCACCAGCTAACTGTGTAACAGAATATGGAGTGGGGAAATAGGTCAGAGTGCTCTGGGCATACAGCTGCCGCTGTATAACAAGGGTCTGCTTTTTGCGTAGTGATTTGTCTTGTGTGTTAATCCGTAGGGTCAACTAAACTGTTTCGATAAGATGGATGGCTTTATACTCTTGAGAAGCAAATATTAATAAATTTAATTTTTTACTTAGTATCACAATATTTTACCAATTTTGGAATGGAGTTCCTTAACGCGGGTTGCGTAGGAGTTAACAAATAGAATAAACGGTACCAGGAACTGGCACATACTTTCTCACAAATACATTTAAATTACTAAACAGATTCACTGTGACTTGTAGGGTGGGGTAGGAGTGTTTTTTTATTAAAGTTGGAGATTAACTAATAAATATTATTATTATTATTACTATTATCTAGAGAGAAAACTATTCGATCGATTTCGAAAAAATTTGCACCAAACACGTCAATTAGGTCTTCATAGATGCACGTAAAATGGTTTTGAAATTTTTTTAAAACAACCCGCTTTATGGCCAAAAAACCCCCCAAAACAGTTATTATTATTATTATTACTAGCTAAACGAGAATTTTTAGAAAGATGCTGGTTTTTTAATATGGTAGGGCACATTAAAGGCTACAAATAAGCCAAATTTTATCAAAATCGTTAAAGCCGTTTTTTAATAAAAAAATAATAACTGATTTTTGGGGGTTTTTTGGCCAAAAAGGGGGTTGTTTTTCAAAATTGTTCAAAACCCTTTTTCGTGCATCTATACAGGCGTACTGGACATGTCTGGTGCAAATTTGGTTGAAATCGATCGAATAGTTTTCTCTCTAGCTTTGTATACTTTTATTAAAGTAGGCGATTAACTAATAAATATTATTATTATTAGCTATAGAGAAAACTATTCGATCGATTTCGAACAAATTTGCACCAAACACGTCAATTAGGGCTTTATAGATGCACGTAAAAACTTTTTGAAAAAATTTGAAAAACAACCCCCTTTATGGCCAAAAAACCCCCAAAAATCAATTATTATTATTATTACTAACTAAACGAGAATTTTTAGAAAGATGCGGGTTTCTGTATATCGTAGGGCACATTAAAGGCTACAAATAGACAAAATTTTATCAAAATCGTTAGAGCCGTTTTTTTATAAAAAAATAATAACTGTTTTTTTGGGGGTTTTTTGGCCAAAAAGGGGGTTGTTTTTCAAAATTGTTCAAAACCCTTTTTTGTGCATCTATACAGGCGTACTGGACATGTCTGGTGCAAATTTGGTTGAAATCGATCGAATAGTTTTCTCTCTAGCTTTGTCTACATACAGACATACATACATACAGACATACATACATACAGACATACATACAGACATTCAGACAGACATTTTGTAAAAACCACTTTTTTGGACTCAGGGGGTCCCAAAACGGATATTTCCACAAAAATCTCAACATCGATTTTTTTTGCGATCACTATACTTTCTCTATAGTCTACTATAGTATAGTGAGAAAGTAAAATGTAATGCGTAACAAAAAAAGTGTTATTTTAATTGGTTGCTAATTGCTATGGCAATGAAAAATATAAAATTCGAGTAACGATGGTAAAATGCGTTACAAAAATTGGTTACTATGGCAATGAATGTAAACACATTCAAGAAACATGTGTTTTTTTAATCAATTTAAATTAAGAGACGATCGGTCCCGTCCGGCGTAGTTCAGATATTATCGTCAAGCGCTGAAATAAATTCAATAAACATAAAATGTTCGTTCATCGGTCTAGGCCTAACCTAAACTTATTGTGTGTATATTTAATTTATTTTATCTGCCTTAACGGCAACATACATCCAATAATTTTAGGTTAGGCCTAGAAAGTAATTTTAAGTCTAGGCTTAACCTAAAATTATTGTATGTCTATTGCCATTAAGACGTGTACAATAAATTAATTAAACATACACACAATAATTTTAGGTTGGGCCTAGACTGATGAACGAACATTTTATGTTTATTGAATGTATTTACAATGAATGGACATTTGATTGTGTTTACCACCTTAGCTTTGTTGTTATAATTAATTCTACAACTTTATTATAATAACATTAAACGTATGGAAACAGTAAATATTTGTCTAAAAAACAAATACTAAACAAATAATAAATGGCAGTTGAAAGATTAAAATTATGTGTGTATGTTGCCGTTAAGGCTGGTAAAAGAATTGAAGAAAAGGCATGATGAACTTCGTTCCTGACAGGGGTCCCACGAACGCACACATTTCCTTTTTTTACTGGGATCCCTAAATTAAAGAATGCGTTGAATTGTTCTGAAACATTTTTAGTTTTCGGCTTTTTAGAGAATTTGAATAGGAAAGGAGGGTGAGCTATTGTAGTGACTCTTATGGTGAGATCTAAGGTCAGTGGAGTAGTCAGTGAGTACCGATCATGGTCCCCTGATCACGTATTCTAGTGTCATTATAAATTATATACATAATATGTGCCCTCTAACGGCTTCATTTTACGCCCGATTTGGTCCAAATTCTGTACGCACGTTGGTTTTCTATGCTGCTCGAACGATTTTGTTAGCCAAAAACACCCAACTGTCGACTATTTTACCTTAGATTTGTAAAGAATCGATTAGTATAACTGTCATTGAGATATAGTTAGCAGAGGCCGACCCACGCGCTATCAATTATGACTCTCACTTCACAAACGTTCAAAGGAGTTGTAATGTTCGACTCGTATCATAGGAGTAGGCCTGCGTTAGTTTCAATCAATACTTTAACGGAGATAAGGTTTGACTTGTTAGTCCAGTTTATAAGTTGAAAGGGGTTTAAATAATATTTCTAGTACCGTATGTAAAATATATTGGACATTTCAGGTTTCTTTGTAAGTCCAGTGACGTCCCGGGTAGGGCTATATAAGTTGAATGTTTGATCTTCTTTTAACATATGTAACCTGTTTCTATAACAGACGTTGTATGCGACAACTTCAAAGACGCAAACGGCGGAAGACCAATGTTCTTGTTTTACGAAAGGTAAAGTTTATTTATTCTTCTTTCTCAATCGTATACTTTATTTACCCGAAAGCCATTGTATATTTCTCTTAGCATACATCCCTCAAACAAGTATTTCAACCCAGGTGCACACAGAGACGTAACTAGGGGTTTTCAGCACCCGGGGCAGCTAACCGTTTTGCCTCCCCCTTCCATAGGCAATAATGTTTATCTTTAACAAATCGGTGTACAGTATTATAATGTATCACTTCATCCTGTTATAAACCAGTCGGAATGTGTATTCTAATATCTAAAATAGAGATTCCTAAGAGAACCCTATCAGCATAATCTTTTGGACAACATCTCACTCTATAATATTCGCTACCTAAAAATTATGACTTTAATTAATAACAAGGCTTACAATAACCATCAGAATAAATTAAATTAAACTCTCGCATTTAAAATTTTAATAACATGAACAACAAAAAAGTTTTAACTTTTTAATTCAGAAAGAAAGTCTTCAGGAAGATGACCAGCAATATTTTTCTCCAGGAGAGGGTTATAATCCCACGACAAGTATATATGCTGCGATTTTCAAAATCTGAACGGGAATCGATAAAACACACATGATTTCATCAGAAAAGTGTTTGCCAAAATTTCGGCCAACGGCTAATAAAAAAATTATAGCGTTTTTTAGAAATTTCGTCCCATAGTCAACTTTTTTTATAAAACTTTCTCCGATTTTCACATATCGGGTATCAAACGAAAGATTTTAACGGACACTTTAAGAAAATCTGAAAAGGTTCATGTGGCGTCCCCTATATCGCTATTTTTATGTTATTTTGCTATTTTTTACACTACTAGTTAATTCAAACATTAGTAAAGTTAGACAAACGCCTACTCACCTAATTCTACCACAATAACGCGTGGTATCCTACTTTACAATATTATTAAAGTTTTTATATTAATTTAGAATGGATTTTTTAATTTTAGAATTTTACATACAAGGCCTCGGGGTTTTTCGTGGTAATAATACAACGTCGCTGATAAGACTTTTATTATTATAAACATGAAACATTTCAACATATGCATATAATATTAGGTGACGGGAACCAGAATTACCTGCAAATATGTAATCATATTTACAAACTGTGTACATATTAGGCCTGATGTTCTTAATCACATTAATCGTCAAAATTGGAATGCTGATTTACCATGTTTTTTTTTTTATGCAAATGTTTTAACAATGTCACCAAAAGATAGTTCGGAGTATTTGGATGCTGTTTCATGTTCAATTTAAATAATATCAAGGTCGGTTAATTAGATTTCTAATATAATTATTTATTTTTTTTAGCTTGCTAAAACTTCTTTCATTTGAGCTTGCTAAAAAATATTTAGAGTTTATTTAACATTTGAAATTTAATATTTACGAGAGCGGCAAAGCCAACGCCAACGTTTCCAGACAGCAAAGCACCACTGACGACACTGACCGTGATTTACAGTAGCCTCAATCTTGGATTGTGTCTGAGAGGAGTTGGTAAAACGATAAAGTGAGATGCAGTCCGTTCGGAGTTGTGACTTTCTTAGTTAAATGTAATTTGTGAACCTTGTTTTCATGGAATTGGTTGTACCGCCAAAGGCAGGTTCGGGGAGAAATAGAAGGGATGACACACCCTTCAGGCCAGACACATTCCTAGTCTGAGGATACTGCACCTCAGTACCTGTGGCTATGAGAGGGATGGTAGGGGCTTTGGAGGGTCTCGGAAGGGGCGTTGGAGGGGAACTTCCTGCTGACTCATCTCTTTTACTAGTCATCCAACACTTGGCACGTCGGCACACTCTTGTCAACTGTTATTGTATAATGTATTGTCAGTCTAACCAAAACTAAATACATTTAATTATAGTTCTCTTTATTTTTTACACTCTTAATTATTGTAAACCATGTCTCGTGTTGGATTGTAATTTTTCACATAAATTATAATTTTTAACCACTGCTTGTAAAAAATTAGGTAAATCCTATTGCCAATTTGGCGCCCCCAAGCAACTGGTACCTGGGGCACATGTCCTGTTTGCCCCCCCCCCCCCCCTAGTTACATTCCTGCGTGTACATGGAGGTGACAGCCTGCAGAGACGCAATCAAGAGCAAGAGCATGCTAGAGCAATTTTAAAGGTCTTACACTAGAGTTGATGTATTAGCTAGCGAATATCCAGGAAAGATTAACAATTTAAGTGACTCTTATGGTGAGACCTAAGGTAGTTGTCAATGAGCACCGATCATGGACCTCAGAACGCTTTTAGGATGTCGTTAAAAACTGTATATATGTGTTCGCCCTCTAACGGTCACATTTTACGATCGATTTGGTCCAAAATTGGTATATACGTTGGATTCATACTAGAATGAAAAATTTGAGTTTTATGTGCAAAATCAATATAAGGGATTATTCAGCACATTTTGTTTTTACACGAGTTATACTTCGTCTGGTCCCCCCAAAATCGATCAAAACGTAAAATACCACAAAAGTACTTTGTTCAAATTCACGAGGGGGATTTTACCGTGGAACAGCTTCTGTTAAGAGGCCGACTGATGGGATGCAAACTCTCTTTGCGAGATTTGCGCTGCGAAACAGTTTAAAATCATAGGAAGCAAGGTTGAGGTGCTAACTAACAAAGCGAGCTGGGGCTGCTGGCTGAGGTTATATCATATGATATGATAGTGACTTTATTTTTTAGGGGCGAGGTTAGGACTATTTAGTCCCCTCTTCCACATAACCCCAGTACAAAATTACGCACATTTAAAAAATAAAATTCCTAAAAATAAATAGTTCTTTAACAGACTAAACTAAATGTAGCCTATACAATTTTTAAAAACACTAACAGTAATTAATACTTACAGGTTAATTACTTATTACAATCATAATCAAACGTGCATACAACTGAACAATAAGGCACTTCTAAAGTACGCCACAAAACTGGGATGCATCATCCACTTTGCACAATAAATATTACATCAACAGCTTTGAAAAATGGACACGGCCGTTAGCAGACTTAATAGCATCCGGTAGGGAATTCCACAGACGGTAAGCGGACACAGTAAACGATTTATTATACTTCATAGTCCGGTGCAAAGGTATGGCAAGAGTAGTGCCACTACATCTAATGCTCTTTGCCCTTATGTTAAAGATATAGACAAATTCTACTAATATGTTTCGTACTCTCAGGATGTCAGCGCCTTTGTGTAGACCATTTTCCCAAATAGTTGGTTGAAACCATAAAACATGTAAACTTAATTTTAGAAATTCGTTAAACTCTCGTCAGCTTATCAACTGCGCGATCGAATTATTATTTTTGTGTAGTTTTCTAAAATGTCTTTGGTTTTTAATCAGCCATCTTTTCAATTTGTTTTTACCAGAACAAAACTTGAAGTTAGTTTTCTGTTGTCAAAACAAAGCCCTTCTAATTCGTGATTTTGCTATGCATCTATTTAAGCTACCACACACTGTGACTCGGTCGGCGAGCGGCACTTAGATCTGATACAATTTGAAACACGCAATTTATCTTTGAGGGAACGCTTAATGCACTCACCTTGTCAAGGCATTGTTACACGATCCGGGAATGTAGGACATTCCATTTTGGCTGTTGTGTGTATATACAGAAAACAATGGTTGACAATTTACTGAAAGCTTCTATTGTATGTCCTTCCTGTACCGTCGTTACAGTATGTTGCTACAGTTTGTGTTGTGAGTATTGACTGAAGGCAATTTTAATTTCCGCAATTACATTACATTGAACTAAAGACACACCTGTGTGCTTCGCACGCCAACCACCTTGCTATACATTCACACATATATTTAATACACAGAGAGGTTGGTACAACTTCAGAGATGACAGGGGATATTATCCGCCATTTTGTTGTTTTTTACAAAATAATTCATATCGAGAGCAATGTTTGACAGATTGAGTTCAAACTTAACCGATTGACATGAAGTTTAACCGAATACATAAAATTTAATTTTGGAAATTTGCTAAACTTACGTCAGCGGTTCATCTGCGTGATTGAATTATTATATAAACTTTATATTATTTAAAAGATAGAAAGATATATGAAAAAAAGAAAGCAGTCGTGGGGCTGCCGACAGAAGGGAAAACTGTCATTAATATATAGACAATCTTGTTTAAGTTATTTAAACATTTTTAGATTTTAATTTTAAATGTGACAAGATAAAAATAACACAACTTATAAAATGAGGAAACACAATGTCCATTTCAGAGGTATTACCAAGTAAACTATTTTAACACAACTTACAAAATGAGGAAGCACAATTTCCATTTCACAGGTATTACCAAGTAAACTATTTTAACACAACTTACGAAACGAGGAAGCACAATGTCCATTTCAGAGGTATTACCAAGTAAACTACTTTATATAGAATTTATTCTGTTGCCTTGGACTGTTAATTATATTGTTATAATTACCTTGTATTAGTTGTCTTCAGTCCTTAGTTGCAGATTATAGCTACAGCGCTGTTTCGCCGAACACTATCGGCTTCGTCAGGCTTGTACTATCACTAAGGCTAACAACAGACGAGACACCGGTGTACGGTACACTAGTGTACGGGCAGTGTACGGGACACTAAATGTACTATCAATTAAATGTGTGTCAACAGATGAGACACTGAGTAGCGCGCTACCAGATTCTGCGGCTCTACGGTGTCTCTCCCCGCGAGAATCTGGGACACCGGGACAGTGTCCCGTACACCGGTGTCTCGTCTGTTGTTAGCCTAACACATATACGAACACATAACACTAACACACACAAAATCGGAGTACAACTCGTCGTAAGAATTTAATAAAAATGTTTGTGGCCACATTATTTCGTCGTTCATGTCCAGCTGCAGGTAGGACACTAGATGTGGACAGAGGTTATCAGTATGTTCTGATAATTAAGTTGAAAGTTTGAACGAATGGTGGATCTATTTGTTTTTGTTATGTTTGCTTGACTTTGGCGATTATGTCGTATATAGGGTTGGAAGAGAAGTTCAACTTGTCGTTCAACATATTATCTGGATTATTTTTGTACTCCCTATATATCTGAAACTCTTCCAACATATCCACTGTAGTCCCTTTATTGACTTTGTGCAAAATTTGTAAATTAGTGTTTATGTAGGTGTAATTATGGTTCTCATTAATTAAGTGTTCTGCGTAATTTGAGCTCTGTCTGTCTGTTATTGTTTTTTTTTTATGGATAGGGATATGTTCCTTGAATCTGGTTTTGAACGAGCGTCCTGTTTGGCCTACATATATTTTATCACAGTCATCACAAGATAGCTTATATATTCCACTATTTGTAAATTTGTCTTTGGTACAATTTGGCTTGGTTTGTAGAAAATTACTCAAATTATTTGAAGCTCGATGAGCGATTTTATATGCATGTCTGCGGAAAATGTTGCTGATAGGACGATCTAGAATTCGGTTAAATTTCATAGGGATGTATTTAGGTTTTTCGATAATTGAAGTTGGTTTTCTGAATTTCTTTCTGTGTTTGGTTATTATTGTATCTATTAAAGTGGGATCGTATCCATTGGATATTGCGATATGTTTTATTGTATTTATTTCGTTGAGTCTTCTAGGTTCATAGGCGTGTTGATAGCGCGGTGTACGAAGCTATTGTAAGCTGCCAGTTTGTGTGATATCGGATGGTTAGAAGTATAGTGTATTGTATGGTTGGTCTGTGTCGGTTTTCTATAAATTTTAAAGCCATGTTTAGTCTCATTTCTTGTGATGGTCAGGTCAAAAAAAGTTTAGGCTGTTGTTGGCCTCGATTTCAGTGGTGAACTTCAGTGTGGGATGGATGTTATTTATGAAATTGGTTAGTTTATTAATTTGTCCCTTTGTTCCTTCAAACAAGCAAATTATATCATCCACGTATCTATGGTAATAAATAATTTATTATTTCAGAGGTATTACCAAGTAAACTATTCTAAAACAACTTACGAAATTAGGAAGCACAATTTCCATTTCGGAGGTATTACCAAGTAAACTATTCTAAATAACTTACGAAATGAGGAA
>JAGFPH010000287.1:533428-552442 GCA_018207615.1 Philaenus spumarius | reverse complement strand
TAACACATTTTACGAAATGAGGAAGCGTAATTTCCATTTCAGAGGTACTACCATTTAAACTATTTTAAAACAACTTACGAAATTAGGAAGCACAATTTCCATTTCAGAGGTATTACCAAGTAAACTGTTCTAAATAACTTACGAAATGAGGAAACACAATGTCCATTTCAGAGGTATTACCAAGTAAACTATTTTAAAACCACTTACGAAATTAGAAGCACAATTTCCATTTCAGAGGTCCAAGTGAACTATTTTAACACAACTTACAAAATGGGGAAGCACAATGTCCATTTCAGAGGTATTATCAAGTAAACTATACTCTGCAATAGTAGAGCGTAATGGTGAAATCGGATTCATCACCCGCAAAATTTTGTGAACGCGGTGCGCCTGCAGAAGTCTGATCTCTCTAGAATTATTGACAGTCAGTAAGTACCTGAGAAATCTATTTACAAAATCGCCCGTCCGCCCCAAATCAAAAATTTGTAATGCATACATATGGCTTGTGAAAGACCATATTCAAGCCCTTTAAAAAACCATTAATTTTTTGTTAGAAAAATGAAAGTCGACTAATGTATTCGTTCGCTACGCTCGATGCTTTTATTATGTACATTTTGTAACACACGTACGTATCCTCATCTTAAAATTGATGAACCAACCGGGTTGATAAGAGCGGGTTGATGTTATTGGCGATCACACAAAATTTAGTTTCATCACAGTAAATCACAATTAAACGCCGGAGTCGAGAAACTAATAGACGTTTTACTCATATTTGTATCCAAGGAATAATACCTGTAGCTCAGGTCACCCTGTACACATTGCAACGCAAATTGTATGTATGCCGCCGGATGAAAAAGTGCAACTCATTATTTTAAAGTGAAATTAAATCCACGTTTGCCGAGCAACCTGATGAAAGATGAATTTATCAAGAGCGGGAAGTTTTTTTTAATAAACGTGAATACATTTCCAAGCTCCAGGCCAGGCTCTACGGTTAAAACCAGAGTTGTTTTTGCATCAACCGACCTTTCGTCATTTCCTTTTATGTTTTCTCTAGTTCCATCAAAACGTGAACGGAGTTTCGTCAGAATTAAATATATTTTTCTTTCTATTCGCTGTATTTCGTTCAAACTCACACGTTGGACTCGGTGTAGCCGTTCTTGTTTCTCTCTGTTCGATGCAAGCAAGACAACGGTTACGTAAAATAATGCGCCTATTTGTGAAATATATTTACGGTACTTATTAGCGAATTTCCATTGGAAAGATGAGCTATTGCAGTCACCATTATTGTGAAATATAAAGTCGGGAGTAGTTAATGAGCACCGATGACGGAGGACACGTTTTGGGATGTCATTAAAATTGTATGTATATAATATATGTGTGTCGCATTTGAAGTCCGATTTAGTATAAATTTGATACACACTTTGGTTGTTAAAGTCGCTCGTACGAGTTCGTTAGCTAAAAAAAAATTGGAAAACGGTTGACCTTAAAGGCCATCGCTGTAACTTCCCGCTAACTACACTATTTTTGGAAATTGTGAACTGCCATAACTTTTGAATGAATCAACCGATTTTTATGCGATTTGCGGCAATCGATGCAGTTTTTTAAGCCCATTGAAAGAATCAACAACAAAAATTTTTCAGATGAAAAGTTTCGGAGAAATTGAGGAAAAACACTTTTTTTTATTTTCTTTCGTTCACGATATCTCGCGAATGAATCAACCGATTTTTATGCGATTTGCGGCAATCGATGCAGTTTTTTGAGCCCATTGAAAGAATCGACAACAACAATTTTTATGATAAAAAATTTCGGAGAAATTGAGAAAAAACACTTTTTTTTTATTTTCTTTCGTTCACGATATCTCACGAACGAATTAACCTATTTTGACCGGACTGGTAGCGATCGACGTCGCTTTTCAAGGTTAAAAGCTGATTAGATTTTGGAATTGATCGGTAAAGCCGTTTAAAATTTATTCCAAAAAAACCTGATTTGAAAATTTTTTATTTCTTAGTTTTTTTTGAAATTTATCAGAACCTACAGGTCCGAATTAGTTGAAATTTTCAGGAAATCTAAGTTTGATGGAACTCTTTAGAACGCCGTTTGGTAGGATTCAATCGGTTAAGCCGTTCAAAAGTTATAAGCGGGTCACATACTTACATACACACACACATACATACAGACAGGGTGACACCCTCTCGGGAGTGGTCAGGGAAGATTCCTAGGACCTCAAAACGTCGAGATCTGATGAATACTCGATTTTCGAAAAACGGGGTGAAACCAATAACTTCCCGATTTTAGAAAATTTGCAATTTTCTTAGCGGGAAGTTAAAAATCCAACAACCGGAAGCACAGTTTTTGACAGGATGTAACTGTAAGAATTTTCGTACTAGAATGAAACTTTTTTATTGTTTTATATAAAGAAATATATATAGGATATTACAGTATATTTGTTTTTTACAATACCTTATAGCTCGATTGGTTCTCACAAAACCGATCGAAACGTAAAATACAGTAAAAAGTATCGGATTCAAATCCACGAGGGGGCATCTTCTGATCCGAAGCCGACGGCCGAGTTTGTACGCAGCGAGCGAAGCGAAATAGTCCATAACCCGAGGCCGCAAGGTCGAGGTGCAAACTCGAGTCCGCTGCGAGTGGAACGTAGCAAAGCGCGCGAGTCGAAGCTGGAGGTTTAGGTATAAGTACTACTAATATATTGCGAACCGTAGCTATTCAGCACTTTCGTTCGTAAACCAATTCTTCAAATTGTTGGTTGAAACCCTGAAATATACAAATAGACCAGGGTCGATAATTTTTGAAACCAAAAAAAATAATAGTAGGATGAAACCCGTTAGAAAAGGACGAGAATATAACAAAAATGAAAGGAAAAATAATTTACGGGCGATCTGAGGTCGGAAGTGGAAGGGGGTGAGTTTTTAAGGGTAAAAAGCGGTGTATCTCGATTTCCGGCAAAACTACAAGTCCTATGGGAAAACATTAAATGACAAAGTTGTAGGTAATAAAGAGACCTACAACTTTTGACATTACACTTTTTTCACATAACCTCAAAATGTATGTGAAAAAATCAAATAATCAAGTTTTTGGTTTTTTATTTTTATCTTATGCAAAAAAAATATTTTTTCACGAAATTTGCTGAAAACTTACCTTTTTATGTGATAAAGACCCTGTATTTTTTTTATTTGAAATATTTATTTTTGCACTTTATTTTGACTTAATATCGAAAAAACACCCTAATTTTCAATCGAAAATTCTCGCAACAAAATATCAGCTTTTTAAAAAAAGTCGGGGAGTTTTTTGTTCGTTGAAATCTTTTCTTTCTGATAATGTAAAAAAATATATACATTACTATGGTAAATGTTCTCAGAAAATGCAAATAAAAGAAAGAAACTCGAAACTCGAATCCGAATTTTTTTTAATCACTATGTACAATTTTGAGCTATTTAGTAAAATTTACACTTTAATTAGCCTACTTGAAAAACGTAAGATTCTATGTTACATTGATAAACAAAAAAATTACAAATCCATAAATCATTAAGATTGCAAGAAACATGCGAAAATAGTTGTTCTAAATATTAATGATATGATTTAAAGGGGGGATTTCAATTAAAAAATGTGATTGCTGCAATTTTTTTTAGTAAAAAAGTTGATTTATTAAATTCTAATTACATTTATGTCATAGAAAATCTCATAATATATGAATAGAAATGTAAATCGTACTATTGAAATTATATACTTTATACTGATTATTATTATTCATAATAATAATATTTTAAAATGCATTAATCTTCTTATTTATAAATCTTATCTTGAACCCTAATCACTTATCCATTACTTTTTGTCTCTTCGGTGGCATTTCTTCATCGTTAGATTCGACAAACCTTTCCGATTCTAGTAGATCTTCGAAATCTTCAAGACCATCACCGTCTTCGTATTCAATATTATTTTTAGTCTGAATTGGTCCTTCATCCACAATTTCATCTGAATAACTAACTTCCTCGTAGGTTTTTTCTTCCACATTGGTGCATTTTTCAGAACCATGACAATTTGAGCATACATTTGTGCATTTTAAGCCATGTTTTCGGCAGCCACATTTTAAACTGTTACATCCAGTTTCACAGCTGCAGCAAATAGTTTTGAGCAATATTTCCGGAATTAACTCCTTCTCTGTAAATTTGGGCATAATCCCACGTTGATGTTGCTTCCAGCCCCAATCTGTTGCTGTCAGTTCGTTACCTAGCCAAGTTTGAAGTTAATATGCCCTGTAACAACATTGCGTTCTGCTGCACCTTCTGTAGGTGGGAGATTTGCCAATATGAAAGATGATTTAATTTTTGCCAATTGATATTTTTGAAATCTTAATTGATTCAGTGTTATATTATCATTTTTACTATCATTATCATTTGTATTTTTTTGTTTATCAATGTAACATAGAATCTTACGTTTTATATACATATATATGTATGTTTTTTCCCGGATTAATAAGTGGTAGTAAATATGCTTCAAAATTGCAGATTTGTTGGTAAAAGGGTCCTAGTAGGATTCTTCAGATATCGTTTTTTTGTTTTTCGATCCGATTCAAAATGGCGGAGTTATACCGATTAATCGTTTTTGGGTAGGGATTTAAGGGAATATAAGTATAATGGGTTTTTCCCACCATGATAAAATGGTAGTAAATATGCTTCAAAATAGCTGAAATTTTATTGGAAGGGTCCCCAGACACTGATATTTTTATTTTTTAATTTTACACAAAATGGCGGTTTGTTTGATTGAAGCCAAAATGGCAAAGTTAGAGCGAGGAAATTGCATTATTTCTCCCACTCATAAGCCCGTGTGCAGTTTTTGAGCTATATCGTTCGAAATGTACTTAAATTTACTACAATCCTGTGCAAAGGTATTTCAGGTACAGTCCCCGGAACAAGGAACAAAATTAATAGGAAACTCCCGATAAATGATTTTTTCTTTATCCATGTCAGGTTTTTGCGCAATTTATCCCACTCAAAAGCCCGTGTGCAATTTTGAGCTATATCGTTCGAAAGGTAATTAAATTTCCTACAATCCTGTGCAAAAGTGATTCAGGTACAGTCCCCGGAACAAAGAACAAAACTGATAGAAAGCTCCTGATAAATGTTTTTTTTTTTATTATCAATATAAGGTAACTGGGCAATTTCTGCCAATCATAAACCCGTGTGCATTTTGTGAGCAATATAATTCGGAAGGTAATTAAATTTACTACAATCCTCTGGAAAATTATTTCAAATACAGTTTCCGGATCAAGGAACAAAATTGATAAGAAGATCCCGATAAATGTTTTTTTCATTATCATGTAAGGTAATTACGCAATTTCTCCCACTCATAAACCCAAGTGCAATTTGTGAGCTACATCATTCGAAAGACAATTAAATTTACTATAATCCTGTGCAAAGGTATATTTGGAACAGTTTCCGCAACAAGGAACAAAATTCATAGGAATATCTCATTATATAATACTAGTTATTCCCTGATAAGAAAATTCGGCTATAGTAATGCGGCAGTGCTGCTTACGGGGTTTTTTCTTTTCTTTGCATTTTCTGAGAACATTTACCATAGTAATGTATATATTTTTTTACATTATCAGAAAGAAGAGATTTCAACAAACAAAAAACTCCCCGACTTTTTTTAAAAAGCTGATATTTTGAGAATTTTCGATTGAAAATTAGGGTGTTTTTTCGATATTAAGTCAAAATAAGGTGAAAAAATAAATATTTCAAATCAAAAAAAAAAAAAAAATACAGGGTCTTAAGGATATAAAAAGGTAAGTTTTCACCAAATTTCGTGAAAAATGTTTTTGCATAAGATAAAAATAAAAAACCAAAAACTTGATTATTCGAATTTTTCACATACATTTTGAGGTTATGTGAAAAAAGTGTAATTACAAAAGTTGTAGGTCTCTTTATTACCTACAACTTTGTCATTTAATTTTTTTCCATAGGACTTGTAGTTTTGCCGGAAATCGAGATACACCGTTTTTTACCCTTAAAACACACCCCCTTCCACTTCCCGACCTCAGATCGCCCGTAAATTATGTTTCCTTTCATTTTTGTTATATTCTCGTCCTTTTTTAACGGGTTTCATTCTACTATATTTTTTTTCACTTTTTACCATTTTCAAAATTATCGACCCAGGTCTAAAACGTAATTTTGGAAATTCGCTTACTCCAGTCAGTGGTTTAGCTGTGTGGTCGAATTATTCTTGTTTTGTCGGACAAGCTTCGTTTTTAATTCACCAACCAGATGAAGGCGATAGGCAGACATTTGCCAACACTCACACGATACTGTAGTTGTTAACAATAGTTAGAAACCAAAGAAATGTTTTTAATACACATTTAAAAACGCCAAAGTGTTGTATCCCATCACATAAACAAATATACAGACACAGGGTGTTTATTTAAGAACGTTTCTCCCCTCAGGGGATACAAACTAGCTGCACCTATTAACAGGGGTTTGGCGTCCTTCGCTGTCCCTACACAAACATACGTATAACTTATTTACAAAACTTAAACAAAACACAATATACACCTCTTTTACATGAAATCGATTCTACAATTTCACCTACACCTGAAGGGTGACGTTTATGTGATGGGACAGAGGAATTAAAATTTCATCTTTGTATTCTTTTTTTAAAGGGGGTTTTTCTAGTAAGATTATAAATAATTCAATCACGCAGCTGAACCGTTGACACGAGTTGAGCAAATTTACAAATTTAGGTTTATTTGTTTTAGGGTTTCAACCAACTATTGGGGAAATCGGTCTACTTACGAAGGCTCTGAATAGCGTGTACGCAATATATTAGCAGAATTAGTTTGCACGTCAGCCTACAGCCCCGGCTTCGTTCCGCTTGCATCCCGGCCGTCGGCTTCGGTCCAGAAGATCCACTCATATGGATTTTAACCGGGTATTTTTATGGTATTTTACTTTTTGATCGATTTTGGGGGAACCAGACTAAATGGTCGATTAAAAAAAGCAATATGTGCAGAATAATGTCCTATATATATATTTAAAAAACAAAACCCAAAAGATTCATTCACGCAATAAAAGTAAAGTTCACTAACTTCCTTTAATGCTAGAGAGATGATTCTTAGAACATATTGTTCTTAAAAGAAATACACAAATACCCACTTGAGTTTACTTAAGGATTACGACTACTTCAGGACGAAATTGGGTACCTACCCTTGCACTAAATAATAAGTTTTACATTTCCCGTGAAGCCGGAGACCTGCAATTCGGTACGTATGTAGTAAAGAAAACCAATTGCTTTTAGATTACTTGCGTCTGTGGGATAAAATAGGTCAACTACGAAAGCAATAATTTACGAGGTAGAATGTACGAGGAGTTGTGACATTTTTAGCGTAGAGTGGAGCATGGTCTGAACTAATCTCGCATCCTGATTTTAAATTTTCTCGTTTGTTTACTACCTATGAAAACTGTCTACAAACATAGTGCGATTTTGACGAAAACCACTTTGTGGGTGTCGGATCGATGTTTTAGCGAAGTTCATAGGAAAAATGAACTATTGCAGTGGCCCTTATGGTAAGATTATGGTCCCCAGATTTCGTTTTGGGGTGTCATTAAAAATCACATATATATATGTATATATATGTGTTCGCACTCTAGCGGCAGCATTTTAAGGCTCGGCTCCCTACATTCAAAATGGCGAAGTTTGCAACCAATTTCAATGTTAAATAACCAGAATATGCCTTCACTATTAAGCATATTTGTTTGTTTTTTGTCAAAAAACGAAAGCTGTATTTTGTTTCTTAAAGTAAAATAGATTGTGGGTGTTTATTGCTAAGGTTTTTTGAAATATCTATTTTTGCAACTGAGTAAAAAATTAATAAAGTTTAATATTTTTTACTATTTATATCATACGTTTATGAAAACAATAAAACGGTTTTTGAAAATTTATTCAGCAATCAACATCCGCATATGATAGTACTTCAAAATTAAACCAATTTTTAAAATTTATTTCACGAATTAACGGGAAAAAATTACTTATTCTGTAGCATTGCTCTTGTGGGAATCAGATTCAATATGGCGGACAGGGTAGCGCCCCCTTAAGTCCGATTTGGTACACATGTTGGTTGTTTACGTCGCTCGGACGAGTTCGTTAGCCAAAAAATTCAACAATCGGAAGCACGTTTTTTGACCGGAAGTAACTATTTTTTGAGATTTTTCCTACGAGAATGGATTTGTTTCTGAGTTTTTTCTACAAATATAAATGTAGGATGTTATTCTGCACATTTTGTTTTTTTACGCGACCATATATATACCTCGCTTGGTTCCCCCAAAATAGATCAAAACGTAAAATACCATAAAAGTAACCGGTTCAAAGCCATGTGCCCCGCACGGGGGGTGCAGACTAGCTGCACCTACTAAGAGGGGTTTGGCGTCCCCCGCGGTACCCGAGTCTAACAACGCCCAACACATTCAACACTTACAAAACATCCACCCAATCACACAAACACACACATTAAACAATACAACATTCCAACTCTCACCTTCTTTTAGGAATTTTGACTGTGCAGAGCCATTGCGCGTTGGGAGTGCTAAACCTGCCAGAGTCTTGACAACCTCTGGTTTGGTAAGGCTGATGTGAGCTTGCTCTGCCGAGACGTATGCGTGGTTTCTGTTCTGGGGCCAGCCACTTCGGTTCTTGGTCAGGAAGTGTTCGCGGTGTTGAAGAAAGTCGGATTCTTCCTCACAGTAGTTTCGGGTTCCAGACTGATGTCCATCCAGACTGGCAAAAGAGTGATCGGGATCCTCACGGAACTGGGGGTTCGGAAGTGATCGCAATGTGATCTGATGGGCAAGCCCTTACCGAGTTCGCCCGATTCCGCCTAACACGATGCGCCGGACAAACACACCCATGGTTAACCAAACCGTCAAAAAAGATTTAGGAACAAAGAGACCTCATTCAGATTCGTCTGATGGGTCTATAAATAAAGAACTGTTTAAAAAGACAAAGGAGAGGGCTGCTCAACCATCTGAGTTGCCAGCTCCCAAATTTTTAGTTTTTTCAAATGCGGAAAAGGATACAGATCTATCAAAGGTATCTCCCTTTGTAATCAATAAAGCAATTACTGGAACAGCGGGCCCTGTTCTTTCCATTAGGAAATTACAGAATGGCACCATTTTAGTGGAAACTAACAGCGAGAAACAAAGTTTGTCGCTGTTAAAGATGACTTCCTTCTATGACAAAGTCAAGGTATCTGTGGAACCTCATAGATCCTTGAATTATTCAAAAGGTGTCATTACCTGTAGAGATTTGATCCCTATTAGTTTGGAGGAAATAAAGAGCGAACTAGCTAGCCAGTCAGTTCTTGAAGTCACTCGCATAATGCGCAATGAAAATGGAGAGAAAAAAGCCACTGCTTCTTTGATTCTAACCTTTGGCACACCCACATTGCCAGAGTATATCTATGCAGGTTTTTACCGTCTTTCTGTTAGAGCTTACGTCCCAAACCCTCGACGTTGTTTTAAGTGTCAAGCGTTTGGACACGTGAGTTCTACTTGCACAAAGCAAGAAACGTGCGGTCAATGCGGTAAAAAGGTCATAATAGTGAGGGCTGCAATGATGACGCCAAGTGTCCCAACTGTGGCGGCGATCATCCTGCACGGTCCTTTAACTGTGAAAAGTTTAAAGAAGAAAAAGCAGTTCTTACCATTATGGCTAAGGATAAAATATCTTTTAATGCCGCAAAAAAAATATATAAAACCTCTAGGCCTGCTCTAGAAGGCAAATCATTTGCTGCAGTGGTTTCAAACAAAAGCAACACTCCATGCGCAAATTGTGGAGAATTGACTAAGACAGTCAAAATCTTAACTGATCAAGTTGCTCAGCTAGTCGCTCTATTCTCAAAAGTGTCTCCTTCCGCTCCCGCTTCTGTTTTAGTTGATTCTAATTCCGTTCTTCCGTCCTCTAGTTTTTCGGTATCACAAGCAGAAATAGAACCATCTATCCCTGCTCTTGATCTGAGAACTGGAACTCGGGAAAAAACTATATTAAAAAAGAAAATTACTCCAATAACTGGGGTAAAACAATTTCTAAAAAAATCCTATACTTGCCCATCTGTAGTAACAGGCAGAAGTTCTGGACCCGTTCCAGGAAAGAAACCTGTTGCTATAAAAAGTAAAAATATAAAAAACACAAAAAGTAGTAAAAAAGAAAATGAAAAAGGAGGTTCCCCTACAAATCCTCCTAAAAGCCCTTCTAAAATCCCTGATCCTTGCCCTTCTCCACCCTCAACATCTTCCAAGACGTGTGAGGGAAATATGGAAGTGGACAAGGAAACACAACCTAAAAACCATCCTGTCAATACATGACAGGAAAAGGTTGAAAAGGGACCATGTCCCTTCTAATATTTATTTATTTAAATTAGTATATTATTATATTTCTCTGAGTATATAATATGCACTGTTGAAATATATTATCATTAATTATCTATGTCCACGATCCCAAATATGAATGTGGTTCAGTGGAATTTAAACGGTGTTAGGAGTCACATGGAAGATCTGAAAGTTCTTGTGCGAGACTCGTCGCCTCTATTCGTTTGTCTCCAGGAGACACATCTTCATAATACCCATTCTTTATACTTAAGAGGGTATTCTGTCTTCAGGTCGGATTTTGTTACAGAGGAGAGAGCAAGAGGTGGCGTAGCCATACTTGCTCACAACTCTGTGGATGGTGTTCCCGTAAATCTGGATACACCATTACAAGCAGTAGCAATTCGAGTCACTGTTCCCATAAAAATAACGATATGCAGCCTATACCTGCCACCAAGCTATACCGCCCAATCAAACGACTTGATGGATTTAACATATCAATTACCTGCTCCGATTCTTTTGCTCGGCGATTTCAATGCACATCACTATTCGTGGGGATCCTCAACCTGCAACCCAAGGGGTATCCGCATAGAGAGGATACGATCCGATTTAGATTTATTTTTACTTAATGATGGATCGTTAACACACTTAGCAGCTTCGACAGGAGGTTGGACGGTCGTAGACTTGTCATTTTGTAGTCCTTCGATAGCTACAAGATTTGAGTGGACGGTGATGTCAGATTTGTATGGCAGCGACCATGCCCCTATAAAAATTTCTTTCAACGACTCCTCTTTTCTGAACAACCGAACACCTCGATGGATAATAAATAAAGCCTTATGGAATGATTTTACAAATCAATTCGCATTGCCAGAAAATAATCAACACAATTCTATAAATGAAACAGTTGATATGTTTACAGATTCCATTATTTTAGCAGCAGAACACAACATACCAAAAACTTCAACACGACCAAAACGTCCACCAGTTCCTTGGTGGAATGACAAATGTAAAGAAGCTCTGCGCTTACGAAGAAAAGCATTAAGAACTTTTAATCGGATACCGACAGGAGAAAATCTAGAAAATTATAAAATCTTGCGTGCCAAAGCTCGCAGAGTATTCAGGCAGAGCAGGAGAGATTCTTGGACCCATTATATCAATACAATAACCAGAACGACTCCCACATCAACAGTTTGGAAGAAGCTACGTTCTGTGTGTGGCCATGTTCCCTCTGCTCCTTTGATGGGACTGATGCAGCAGGATGGGATATTGACTACAGACAGCCATAAAATTGTAAGCATTTTGGGCTCATCCTTTTCTAGGTTCTCTTCAACTGCCGTGTATTATGATGCTTTTCGCACTTATAAAGCTGCTCAAGAGGCCATGCCATTCACTATCGGCATATCACAGGATTCTCCGTTGAATGACCCATTTACAATGGATGAATTGGAATCTGCTTTATTGTCGGCTTCGGATTCAGCTCCTGGACCCGATGGTATCGTATATTCTATGATTAAACACCTTCCAGAGTCGGGTAGAACAGCTCTTCTCCAAATATACAATCGTATATGGGATGAGCATATCTTTCCTGATTCTTGGTTGGAGGCCATAGTAATTCCTTTATTAAAACCAGGGAAAGACAAAACTGATCCAAGTAGCTATCGTCCTATCTCTCTCACCAGCGTTCTATGTAAACTGGTGGAGAAGATGGTCAATCGGCGACTTGTATGGTACCTTGAAAGTAACCAACTGATCTGTAAAGAACAGTGTGGTTTCCGACAGGGAAGATCATCTATCGATCAGCTGGTTTTGTTAGAGTCGGCCATTCAAAATGCCTTTCTTCTTCGTCAGACACTCGTTGCAGTGTTTTTCGATCTTGAAAAGGCATATGATACGGCTTGGAGAAGAGGAATTCTAAACGTATTACAATCTTGGGGTATTCATGGGAGAATCCTAGCATTTATTAAACATTTTCTGTCTAATCGATATTTTATGGTGCGTCTTGGATCCACCTTATCAGATCGATTTTATTTAGAGAATGGTGTCCCTCAAGGCAGCGTACTTAGCGTCACATTATTTGCAGTTGCTATTAATAGCATCACTGCTAATGTCCGATTACCTGTCCACTGTTCTCTTTTTGTTGATGATTTTGCCATTTACGTTGCAACCAGAAACACAGCAACCGCAGAAAGAACATTGCAATTAACGATCAACAAATTACAAACATGGTCAAATCAGACAGGATTTAAGTTTTCCGCTGCTAAAACTAGATGCATCGCTTTTACTCGTCGCAGACAACATTTTAGTCCCATTTTATACCTAAACGGAACTCAACTTCACTCCGATAACACTGTCACATTTCTAGGTCTTATATTCGATTATAGACTCTCTTGGAACTCGCATGTGACAAATTTAAAATCACGCTGCATCAAGATCTTGGATATGTTACGGGTTTTAAGCGGTTCTCATTGGGGAGCCGATAGAACCTGCATGCTACGTTTTTACCGAGCTCTTATTCGATCACGAATTGACTATGGGTCCATAGTCTATTCGTCAGCTAGGTTATCGGTTCTTAAAAAGATCGATTCCGTTCATAACACTGCTCTCCGTCTAGCATCCGGAGCTTTTCGTTCTAGTCCCATTAGTAGTCTGCTTGTTGAAACGGGTGAGCCATCGCTCACGCGAAGAAGACAACAGCTACAATTATCATATATGTGTAATATGCGCTCCAAACCTTTACACCCTTCATATGATATTATTTTTAACAATCCGTTATTTGCACGGTACGAATTTCGCAAACTATCTACTGCTCCCTATGGGATCAGAGCTATCCGTATCCTCAACAATCTTGGTGTAACACTACCTCCTATATATGAAAATATACCATGTTTTGTCGCTCCATGGGCAATTAGACAACCTCATATTGATCTTTCACTGTCTAGATATCCAAAACAAACTACACCCGATGTTGTTTACTGTCAGGAATTCATATCCATATGTAAACTCTACCCATCAAGTCATATTATATTCACTGATGGTTCTAAACTGGACAATGGAGTCGGATGCGCATTTGTTCTGTCAGGAAACAGCTTCACTTATGGGTTACCATCTTCCTCTTCTGTATACACAGCAGAACTTTTTGCAATACTCAAGGCACTCAATATTGTACTAGCAACACCGGTGCACCTTCTTATATGTTCAGACTCAAGAAGTGCACTTGAGTCCATTCAAGATATGTACTCTCCTAACCCTTTGGTCAAAGATATTCTGTGCTCCATACACAGACTTTGGCTACGGGGCGTGGGAGTGTCGTTTTGCTGGGTTCCGGGTCACGCCGGTATACAAGGAAACACTAAAGCAGACCTAGCTGCTAAGAAAGCCACTTCCTTACAGCCTAGTGTGAGTAGAGTAATGTCGTCCGACTTTATGTCCTCTTTAAAACAAACCCTGTTTAGACAGTGGGAAGAAGAGTGGGTAGCAGTACAAGGAAATAAACTCCGCCAAATTAAAGATACCGTTCGGCCATGGATATCGTCAAACCGCCCAAGCCGTCGAGAGGAAGTGGTGGTTTCTCGCCTACGCATTGGCCATTCTGGGTTAACCCACGGGTTTCTGATGCGTCGGGGGGATCCGCCGCTTTGTCCTTACTGCTTAAATCTCCTTTCAATTAAACATCTACTTTTAGACTGTGAAAAGCTGAAATATGTTCGGAAGAGGTTTTGCCTACCAAATTGCATCCAGAGGATGCTGGGTGATGACTCCCAAACCATTAATATGGTGTTAGCATTCCTCCATCGGTTGAATGTAATGGAAAAAATATGAAAATAATATACATTTAGTTACGAAACCTAAATACCATGTTTAGATTTATTATTTGTTATTTTAATTAGAGATTTATTCATTGTTATGTAACAGGGCCCTTTACAGCCCTGTGACAAGTTGTTATTATGTAACTATTGTTGTTATCGTTGTTATTGTATCGTGTAGTGTCTGTAGTGTGTGTAAATAAAAGTTTAATTTTATACCAGTGTGTGTGATAGTATGAGCATTATACAAATGCTCTTAGTTATCCAGGCGATGATAACCATCTAGGTTTTTCGCCTTTAAAAAAAAAAAAAAAAAAAAAAAAAAAAAAAAAAAAAAAAAAAAAAAATCAAAGCCATGTGGTGGATTCTACCGTGGGATTGGCGTGCGAAGCACGCAATGCTTTGTGTATTGAAGATACTCCCAATATGCGGAATGGCGTGTGAACCATTTTGCAGCTATTCAGCACCGTCGTGAATAGACCTATTTCCCAAATTGTTGGTTGAAACCCTAAAACATAGGCCTTTAAACTTAATTTTGGAAATTTGCTCAACTCACGTCAACGGTTCATCTGCGTGGTCGAATTATTGGTTTTCGAATTGCGTGTAAGGGTAAATCTCAATAATTATAGGATATAAACTGCATTCAGTTATTTCCATTTGAAATATGAGCTATTACAGTGGCTCTTACGGTGAGACCTTAGGACGGGAGTGGTTAATGAGCACCGATCATGGTCTCCAGAACAAGTTTTGGGTTGTCATATGTATGTATATTTTACGTCCGTTTTGGTCCAAATTTGGTGGACACGTTGGTGTCCTAAATCGTTTGGACGCTGCACGCGAAGTAAAACAGCCTGCAATCCGAATAATATGCGAGCGGAACAAAGCACCGTGTGAGTTTGGGCTGGAGGCTCAGGTGTAAACAAATTCTACTAATATATATTTTACGCGCATTCAACTACTCAAAGCCCTCGTGTGTATACCAATTTTAGAAATTTTGGTTGAACAAATAAAACACGTAAACTGCATAATTTTGGAAATTTGCTCAACTCACATAAACGGTTCAGCGTCCTGATCGAATTAGTTTTATTGTATTAACGCTGTAACCAAGCTAGTAACGAAACAGTATACAGGGTGAGTCAGACCACCCCCGTGCGCAATGTATTGAGATTGAACCAAAAAAACTCAAAATTCCAGATAGTAACGCTAGTCGTGAAGCACGTCATTGAAAAGGTACTAAAAAAACAAACATTTTTTGTATTTTTAAAGTTTGACTTTATTAACAGTCTCAATGAAATGGCGCCTCGGAAACTTATTTTGCCCACGGGTGGTCTCATTCCCCCGGTATAGAGTGTTGAGAGAATTTACAATCATTTGCAAACTTTCACAGGAAATATAAGCTATTGCAGCGACTCTTATGGTGAGACCCGAGGGCAGTAGTGGTCAGTGAGCACCAACCATGGTCCCCAGAACACGTTTTATGGTGTCATTAAAAATCTTATATTTATGTATTCACACTCTAATGGCCGCATTTTACGCCCGTTTTGGTCCAATTTTGGTACAAGTTGTTTTTTTATATCGATCGGACGACTTCGTTAGCAAAGCGAATTGCATAACCGGTTTTTTGAATTTAAGTAAATTGTTTTTGAGATTTTTCGTACTAAAGTGAATCATTTATGGGGCTTATCTAAAAAGATTTATGAAGGATTTTATTCGGTATATTTTTTTTTTCACACGATCTTATAGCCCACCTCGTTCTACCAAAATCAATCAAAACTTAAATTATCATAATAGTGCCTTGGTAAAATCTATGTAGGCCGCGAATCCACTTTGTTCATTGCGAGCGGAGCGATCTATAATCCGAGCCGCAAGTTGGAGGTGCACACTCTCAAAGGTGCAAACAAACTCTACTAATATATTTCGTACACGAAGGCAGCCAATCAGCGCCTCCGTGAGTAGACCAATTTACCAAGTAGTCGAAACCCTAAATCATATAAACTTCATTTTAGAAATTCTCTCAATTCACGTCAGAGGTTCAGCTGCGTGGTCTAATTGTTTTTATCTTCGAGTACTTACCTGGTGGTCATTTATAATTAGCGAATTTCCATAGGAAAAATGAGCTATTGCAGTGGCCCTTATGGTAAGAGCCAAGGTCGGGAGTAGCAAATGAGCATCGATCATGGTACCCAGAAAACGTTTTGGGGTGTCATTGAAAATCATATATATATGTATTGGCACTCTAGCGGCCGCATTTTAAGTCCGATTTGGTCCAAATTTGGTACACATGTTGGTTGTCTACGTCGCTCGGACGAGTTCGTTAGCCAAAAAATCCAACAACCGAAAGCACTATTTTTTGAGATTTTTCCTACGAGAATAAATGTTTTGGAGTTATTTCTAAAACTATAAATGTAGGATGTTATTCTGCGTATTTTGTTTTTTTACGCGACCTTATGGCTCGCTTGGTTTCCCCAAAATCTATCAAAACGTGAAATACCATAAAAGTACTCGGTTCAAAGCCATGTGGTGGATTCTACCGTGGGGTTGGCGTGTGAAGCAAGCGATGCTTTGTGTATTGAAGATACTCCCAATACGGGGGTTGGCGTGTGAAGCACGCAATGTTTTGTGTATCGAAGATACTCCCAATACGCGGAATGGCGTGCAAAGTATTTCGCAGCTATTCAGCACCGTCATGAATATACCTATTTGCCAAATTGTTGATTGGAACCCTAACTTAATTTTGGAAATTTGTTCAACTCATGTAGCGGTTCAGCTGCGTGGTTGAACTATTTATAGACCGTAATTGTTTCTTGAACATTTTTTGGCGAACAATTCACATAAGTGTTTCACTTCATACGTTTTCGCCCAGTTAGGACGCTCCTTTAGATAGTTAGTCGAGCGAGTGAAGTCATGTCAGTATTGACGTATTGCAGTCTACATACAAAACAGTTGTACATTGTACACACCTGGTTTAAATAAATAAATCCCGTTTCAATCGTAAAATAAAATCTTCCAACTTTAAACGACAAATGTTTTGTTTATATTAAAACAGTAAGCATAACGCAGAAACACGAAGCTTTAAAACGCATTAAATATGAAACAAACAAATCCAGGTTGTATTTGCAAACAATAAATCGTATTTTATGCATTCTACTGCGCATTGTGTTTGCGCATATTTCATAATAAAGTGCAGATAGAGCCGTACGGTGGTTTATCGCAGGAAACAAATTCAATATTCAAATGATCGGCTTTATTTCCACCTGGATATTATGAAATGTTTAGCTGACTCGAACTGAATCTTTTAAATGAAACATTTTCCTGGTTTAAGTATTTTTGCGTTACACGTTCTATTTTATGCAACGATTTGCACAGAGTGATTCAAGGTGAAACGGAGAAACGTTCAGGACGTGTTCTGCTACTGTAGTGAAAATAAAGAAAAAAGTCCATTTAAGGGTCTGCCCCAGTAAACGAGAAAGCAACCGGAAACGAAAGCGCTTCTCACTATATCCCTATCTAAACAGTGCAATTTCTTGCAGCTGAACGCTTTGACACTGCCTCATTTCAAACCATTTTATAAGTCCATTTTATCTTTTGTAATTGAGTGCTGAAAAAAAAAAACTGAATATTCTTTATAAAATTTCAGATCCGGCTTGCAAATTATTTTTCAATATTAATTTTTTATTGTGTTAGGAAAAAAATCAAACTTTGTACTTACAAAATGTCAATTATATAGCAAATCAAAAGCCTTAAAAAAAAAAACTAAATTGCAAGACGGATGAGTATTGTGACTGTGCTTAAAATGAGACCTTGCAAACAATTTTATGATAAAAAACAAACGAAATAAATGGTTTGAAATTTAACATTGCTCTTATGGGATAAAAATCCAAGATGGCCGCCACTACAGCAGACCCTTAATCCTGGGTTAGGAAATTCTTCGTTTTCTAAATATCCACCAATTTACTATTTTGAAAAATGCTGAATATCTTTGGATGTAGGAAATATATTTAATTCAAATCTCCGGGGGGCCCCGTTCAACTTTATTTTTTCCACTTGAATTCGACTCCATAATGGACTTCATGAATTTGTGCGCCTGGAAGTTATGCAATACGTCTTCGCTACGCAATACACGGTGCCTTTAAGTTATGCAATGGTCGCCGCTACGCAATACACGTATTTAATCTATTCTTATTACTTTAGAAGAAAACTTTTTTTATATCATAGAGAGATTTATTTTTCTTCTTGCTGTCTCAACAGGGTCTTCTTTCCCCGCTAATATTTCCAAGCCCGTTCCCTTGGCAGTGGTTTCTGTAGATGGTAGCTATTTTTATTACTTTATAATTATGAGAAGAAGAAGTAGAAAAACTTTTTTATATAATAGAGAGACTTTGGATACATATTTGGACATCTTTTACGCATGTACAGAAAACCAAAACGGTTTTTCTAATACTTTCAAAATGGCCGTTTAAAATTTGTAATGTAAGATATCTCTAACGGGAACCGGAGTTTTGCCAACGGGTGTCAGGTAGATGGGGGGGATGCCGTCGGCAACCTCTTGGTGCGGAGTTTTGCCAACGGTGGGGGCGGGAGAAAGAGAGTGTGAGGGAGGGAGAGAGAGCGATCGTCAGGGTTGTCTACGCTTGGGGTTGACGACCAGGGTGATGACCGCGTTCATAGGAATACTGTTATCGGCAAAATACTGTGACTAAACAGTTTAGGTAAGTTCTCTAGTTTTTTTTATTCTAATTATATAAAGTGATAATACGACGAAATATTATAATTATACAAATATTATAATCATACTGTTATCGGCAAAATACTGTGACTAAACAGTTTAGGTAAGTCCTCTA
>JAGFPH010000287.1:477946-524126 GCA_018207615.1 Philaenus spumarius | reverse complement strand
GTGTGTGTGTGTGTGTGTGTGTGTGTGTGTGTGTGTGTGTGTGTGTGGGTGGGTGTGTGTGTGTGGGTGTGTGTGTGTGTGTGTGGATGTATGTGTGTAAATAAATTTTTGTCGTACAGTTTCTCAAAAACGAATCAACCGATTGAATTCTACGACATGTCATTCGAAAGGGTGTATCAAAACTTAGATCTGATTAGATTTGAGAGTTAATCCATCGAGCCAATCCGAAGAAATTTAAAAAAATAACCTAAATTTTTTTTGGAATTTTTATGTTTTTTAAAAATAACTTTAAAGCGTGCGAAAAAATCATAATAAAACCATGTATACATTTTTTGTGCTTAAAAAAATGCGTCGACTGCTTTTTTGAAAATGAAAATCGGACGACGCATTCAAAAGTTATCGTTGTTTAAAAATTCACAAATTTTCGTTTTTTGGTATTTTTTTAACATATCTTCCAGATTTCTCAACCAATCAATATAAACCTGTACATTTTCTTTTTGTGCTTTAAAAACTGCGTAGAATGCTTTTTTAAAAATGAAAATCGAACGACGCATTCAAAAGTTATCGTTGTTTAAAAATTCACAAATTTTCGTTTTTTGGTATTTTAACAAAAAAACTCATTTTAAGCGTTTAAAATTCAAACTAAGCGGGAAGTTCTAGGGTTGGCCTGCACGGTCAACCAATTTCCAGATTTTTTACTAGCCTATGCCGATAGTTAAGTAGCCTACTGGCGTTAATTACAAACTAATAAAGCTATATCAAAACAAGTTGCACTATTATTTTCTTTGTTCAATTCTACGTTAAAAAAAACATTTTGAAGTTCAATTACATTATTTATGCGGTTTAATTGAATAAAATTTAAGGTTTTGTATCATTTTCAAGGAACCAAATTTTCAATAATTTGTAGCTATCTGAAAAAGTATTTGACTGGTCATAATGAAATTGTTTTTAATTAAATTTAATTTTCAACTTATAGGTTGAGAATTAATTTAATTCTCAACTGATTTTAGGTTTCAATTCAGTTTGAAAAGCAAAATCTTAAAAATTATTTTCTTAAAGCTAAATTTGAAATTTTTCCTAACTTAATGAATAAATTAAAATATCAAAAATTCAAAGTGTAACAAAACGAAAAATAAAACAACGAATAGACCTAAATCAAAATGCAAAATTATTATCCTGTTGTTAATAATTAGCCTTTTTTTTTATCAATGAATAAATTTTACAAATTAAATATTTTCAAAGTTACACTTTCAGATTTTTACAATGCATTTATTTCCATCTGATTTTTTTTTTTTTTTAAATAAGCGAAGCAATTAAAACTTTCCTAACTAACTAATTTATTTATATTTTAATTGAAAGCTAATAATAAAATTAAAGTCTCTAACAACAATTTAACATCGAAATTAAACTTATTTGATTTTGAGGTTAGGCAATTCAAGATTTTCAAGTTTAAGTTATTCAAAGCCGAAAAACAGGTTTCATTATTAATTTCCCTCATTATTTCAGTTAGGCCTACTTATTAATGTGATTCTTGCCTTAGATTGTACCTTCACCAAGACTAAAAGAAAGAAAAAATAACGATGACAATTTAATTTGAAAACTATAAACAAACGTAGGGCTAACACGGACGAAATTATAGGTTTGGACCAAAAACAGTTCTTAAAATTCCGTAATACTAATATTTATTGCATTTATCTTTTCTATTGATAAAAAGGATTAGCCTATGTTATGAACTTTTTAAAATGTTGTAAATAAAAGACTTTTGGTATGTACTTACTTCTGAAATATGCGCACTGAAACGATTCCGTAGAGTGGCGGGAGTATCCTAATCAGCTGTCATTTCCTTATTAATTTGGTGCAATATCACATACTTCAACACAAATCGCTTTAAAATAACTATTACGTTTATTTTAAAGTAAAAACTAACAAATATCTGTTAAAAAATCGGTAAAGTCGCTTTTACAATATGTGAACGTGAATGAATGTAATGTAAACAGATACGAATTTAGGAAAAACATGGCTGCCGACATCTTGACCAATAGGAAACAAGACCTCACTTGGCCACACTGTCTCTATCTAGTCACTGTACTCTAGTCCGGCAAGTGCTGCTACCTACATCAAAATGATTAACTATTATTTATTTTAATCGTTGGTTCCGTACAACATGACTGTATTAATCTTATCTTCTAAAGCGAGAGATAATTGTTTGTCTGCTAAATGGATCTGGAATCTCCGTCTAAGGATTTTTCATTTTTTGATTTTAAATGGGGCTTTTGGCCACGAGAAATCGATTGGAAATGGTCACCAGTCTGGGAAAATTCGTTTTCTACGTCTTTTTATTAAATTAAAAAGTGAAATTTGTCCATTTTAAACAATACAAAGCACAGCTGATGCAAATGTTTTCAATGCCATTACAATAATCATCTGCTTTCTTTTAAACTGTATATTTTATTAGAGGTAAGCCTAATGTTGTATCTATTTATAGTTACCATGGCAACGAATACTTCTGCTAAATAAACATACCCTTTATTTAGTTGTTTAATGTTATAGGCCTAACCTAAACGATGTTCACGGAAATTTGCAATAATAGTTATTGACGTGAGCGAACTAGGCCCTAGGCTTAAATCGATATTGAAATATTAAACTTTAATTTAGGCCTGACTTATTTTTATAGCGTTGAGATTATGGTTAATCCTTTAAACTGTATTTTTATTACAGGAAAGCCTAATGTTGAATATACCCTTTATTTAGTTATTTAATGTTATAGGTCTAACCTCAAAACTCAATAATCCAATATTTATTATTGAAATCATAGCCCTGCTTATAATCGAGCTTTAGCTCGGTCTCCTGGTACTAACTAATAAAATGAATGTTAATTGGTAAGTTGTTGTCTAGTAAGGTGCTGCTATCTATAATGAACTTTTAAAATTATTTAATAATAAGACTAGGGGCTCTGCCCCTGGACGCTCCGCGTCCCAACCCCGCCTCGGCCTCAAATGGCTGCTTCGCTTCGCTCGCAGTTGGAAAATTTTACCTAATCTAAAAAAAAACTGGTAGTTGTGAAGAATTATAATAAAACTTGATTCTAATAATTAGCCCAATTGGTGTTTTGGTTAGTTAGCATTTTTCGTTGATTTTTGTTTGTGTTTGTTTTTAGTTTGTCAATGTAACCTCAAAAAGGTAATATTCTTCAAATTTTCTAAGTAATGTTGCTATGGTAATGAAAGTAAACAAACATGATATGTTGCTAAGTTTTTTATACGAACAGCTGTTTTTGTGCCCCTGATAAAATCAATAGAACGTATGTTATGTTTTATTTATAATAATTGGTGTTTTAGTTCATTGTAGGCCTAAACTAAAATTATATTCAGTTTTTGATCAAAATCAGCGGTTTTAAGCTTTTCATACGAACAGCTGTTTTTGTGCCCCTGATAAAATCAATAGAAATCTTTCTTCCATAAGATTAACATTGAAACTTTGAGGGCCACTGGGGCGTAGAACTAATGTCCTAGGACTTCGGTAAATGGCCTAAAACCTTCCCAGGGTTAACCTGTGTTACTATGTAAAATTTCAAAGCAATCGGATGGACGGTATACGAACGCAAAGTGGACAAAGAACCAAAAAAAACCCCCCATAAGGAATAGGAATAAGGAAACCCCCACAGCAGAAATTTGCATTTGATTATAACGTTTGTAAGGCGAAAGATACATGATTTGTAATGCTTGATGACATATCTGTGAATGATTACCTGCAATTTAAAAAAAAAAAATAAGGAAATCGGCCGGATAGAATGGCCGTACTGACTGCCACAAGTTTTCATAAATTCTTTTAATATATAGATTGTTCAAACTTTTTAAGAGGATTAAATTATTTAATTTTGTAAATCGAATTATTAGCGAATTTCCATAGAAAAATGAGCTATTGCAGATGTTCCTGGAATCGAGACGAACATATTTCACAATATAAACATGGGTCTATGGGGCTTATTTTTTCGTTTGTATGTGTTTTTTTTTACAAAATACTTAATATTTTTGACAGTAGAAAGGATATTGAGCTCAAACTTTATACACCTATTTGTTGCGTAACGTCTTATCACTGTACGAAAAATGAGAACATTATTTTAAACATTTTCAAAATGGTGGCCGTTTATAATTTTTGATGTTAAATATCTCAAAAACAGCTAACTTTACAAAAAAATTACAATAGACAAAAAAGTTTACTTTTTTAATGACAAACACAATGTTTTTTTTTATTTTGTCTGTAGCTCAAAGGATAACAGATATTGACAAAAAAAAAAAGGAAAAATGTATTTCTTGGTAGTTGTCAACAATACCCAGAATTACTCTAGAAACAAAATATTTTAAAGTTATGAGCTAAACTAATATTTTTTTTGCATAAAGTTCCGACCACTTTCTGAGCTGATTCTACTAGCAAAAAATAATGAAAAAAGTTCATATATTCATAGGTCCGGGAATGTTTTGTTAGCGAGTTATAGCTGGCGAAAGATTTCACCCATGTTTCAGATTATTCACATAAACGAATCGCTATTGAAATATGTAGGACGTTAATTAAGGTGTGAAATTGAATTTAATTAACGTAAAATGAGCATATAAATTTAAAAAAATAGGTCCCAGTACTGTAACTGCAGTAATTGTTGCGATATTTGACCCAAAACACAAAATTCTGTCCGAATTTTGTAACAATTGTGGGTTTTAAATCAATTTAGGATGAGCAATGTCCACCTAACCTACCGCCGTTACGCTGGAGACGCAGGTTGCTTTCTGTTTTACTAGAGCTGACCCTTAATCCTAGAACACTAGCGTACATGTGTGGTGCCGACTTTTTGTCCCCTCCCCTTTTCCCCCCACACCTCTACCAATGTAGCCTTTCAGCAGTGCTTTGGACAGTTAATTGCCTTTGAGACTGCTTGGTGGATACCTTCATCTGTGTTAATCTGGTGCCGACTTTATACCACTATCTAAACAACACTTAAATATTATTGCTAGTTTTAACAGTAAATTTTACTACTTGATAGAAATGAAGTTGTTAATCAGAAATGAAGAAGAACCTACTGTTCATTTTGTGATTGCACAAAGAAGAGGATGCCAGATACTTACTGTAGCTGCAAAAAAGTTACCCGTGGTGAACATCTAGTGAAAAAATGCCCTCAGTGTGCATAAATTTCGAACAAATGAAACATATTATGTAATGAATAATATTTACTAATACAAATTCGTTTATAAAGTTAAATAGTAAAAACTTGGAACCAATGTTATAGCAAGAATGTCGAGGATGCGTCAACCATGCAGATGTGGCATCACATTTCCAATGATCACTTGCTTTTTATGGGCCGATGTTATAGAGCAACAGAACCATGTTTTGAGAGTACTCATTGTAAATTTTCTTCTAGCCACAAAATTTGTCCTTGAGAGTTCTACAAGACCATGAACACAAATTTACCGGTGACTCACGAGTAAACCGGCAAGACTTACGGGTTCATAGTGTTAAAACCACTTTGAATCACAGGGTACACTAACGTCTAGAAAGTAATTTACCTTCCGTTAAGTTCAGAGCAAATGCGGACACAGTTGTTTTGGAACCCATTTTGCGATACGGTAATTCAACTACAGTAGTCATCAATAATCAAATGCACGGTTCAATCACTAAAATAAAAAAAACTTGCGATTTTTATACTCCTGTCCTCACTAATAATGTCGTTATTCATGCAATTTGGCAGTCGGTCAGTTGAGACTAACTTTAAGTGGTCTTGTTAATTGTACAATACCCCTTGTAAAATGTTCACCCCACTGTAAATATACATTCAAAAAGTTCCTACATTTGTCATGTTATCAATTTCAAATCAAACCACCAAGAGGTCAGTAGGAATGTGTTTTTCAATATATGTATTATGGTTTTAAACTATCATAGGTTAAAATTCTTTGGCTTTTTGTTCGTATCATTCTACTCACCAATCTATAGGCACAAAATAAGGACATGTACAACCAAAACAACATACCCATTTTAATACTGTACTTATTTAGTGTATATAGAAAGTCCACATACACACAAACATATAACTAAGAATTCACACCATTCACCATCTCATAAAGAGATGCTTTTAATTCTACGGTTCCCAGATTAGTTAATTTGCCATTATCTAAGAAAAATTACAAGAAAGAATTAAATGTATGATGCTGCAATATCTAATGGTTATTCTAAAGAATTTATAGACAACATAGTCAAGAAAATTAAGGAATCGAGATCTATCCTGGAAATCAATAAACCTCAAAAACGATGGGTTAAAACAAAGTATGCTCCACTATTGCCTATCATTAAAAAACCGCTAGCGAAATATGCAAATTTAAAATGTATCTTTGTCAGCCGAGAATAATCTTGGTAAAATGCTAAGAAATACTAAAGATAAAATTCAAGAACAGGACAAATGTGGAATTTATTGTATTAACTGTGTCCGAAGAAATATATAGGCCAGATAAATATATTACGGCTAAGCATTGTTTAGACGAAAACCATAATTTTAAAATAGCAAACTCTGTATTGTCGAAAAATAAAACCAATAGATGGTTAGGAAACTTTTTATATTAACAAATATCGTAAAATAACGAGTTATGATCCATACATAAATCTATATTTATGTATACACAAATAATATATTTGTGATTATTATTAGTTTAGTAATATAGTTAATGTTATAATAACGCTAGGCATTAGTTAACGCCTTACTAATGTAAGGTAGTCTTAAGCCACACCCCTTTGAGTTTTGTATAAATACGGGACATGAAACACTGTTAGGTTAGTTATAGTTTGATTATTGTAGCTCGTGCATCACTGAAGATGGCGACTTTGTCGTTGAAATGCATTTGAGTTAGTAAACTTATTAGTTGTGATTCTATGTTCGGACGTTTTATTCTATCTACAAACCAATTAGTTTCCCTGAATTTAGGTCCACTATATAAATACGAATTGTAAATTAAAACTTAGTTAAATTTGAAGTATGACTAAGTAATTTTTTATTTAACATTTAACAACATACATTTTTATAACATGTTGTTTTTTTTTTTTTTGGTTGTAATTTTTTATAACATTTGGGTGCGCAGAGGGATAGACTAAAATCTTGCAAGCCATTTTCTGTCGGCATAGTCTTGAAAAAACTTACTTTTTCAAGGTGATAGTCCAATACTAGAGGTATATTTTCATATAAGTCTCAACTCTTCCTCCTGTAGCTTCAGTAAAAGTTTAAAATCAAAGACCTTTATAGAATCGCGAATATATCCACAATAAATTGTCAAATGAAACTACATTGAAACCTTCAATATGCGGTATACAGTATAATAATATAGCCCTATACGGTACACTTTTTGGATAAACCTATATATTACTATGCTACCTGTAATTTGAAGAAATATAAAAAAAAATAGTTTTTTTACACATTGATATCTTTAGTTCTAATCCTTATCTATTGTACAAATGTATTACAGTAGAACCCCTCTTAACCGGTCAGGTCGGGACCGAGACCCTGGCCGGTTACGAGTTTGGCCGGTTGATCCGAGGTTCCCGTAAAAAAAAGATTTTAGTTCAAAAATAACCTACAATACATATTTCATAAATAATAAAGGAAATAAAACGTTATTGCAACTGATTTTATTGTATGTACTGTACATACACACACAAACAAACACTAACAAATTACATGTAAACATGAAAAATGTACAGTACACTTCCTCCTCCCCCATTCCACTCCCCTTCCCTCGCCTCCTTTTCTCCCCTCCCGTTTTCAAGCACTTTTGCTCTCACGAAATTCAGTAAAGGTTCCGACAAATAAACAGACGAAGAAAGAGAAACAAAGGATGCCGCTTAGTTAATTGATTCCAAGAAAAAATAATACAGTTGCCGTGGGAAGCAAGATTTGATCCCCCCTCTTGCTTCTGCAGCAAGAATCAATCGACAAGGCGGCTTCCTTTGTTACGCTCCTCCTTCCCCCTTTTCCCTGCTACAACATTAACACATACAGTAGCACAAATAACATTGCGTCATCCCGAAATGTCCGTAAAATAATCGATGTTTGAGACTTCGGCCAGTTAATATATTTGATTTTGTTGTTCCTTGAAATAGGCCGGTTAATCCGAGGACCGATTGATCCGAGGCCGGTTAAGAGGGGTTCTACTGTAATGGTAAATTGATTCCTCTAAATTTTTTAACTTTTTCATAAACTAAAAGACGCAAGATGTATTTTTTAAAAATATTTATAAACATAAACAATTCCAACAAGAGTGAAAAGATGGTAAGTTCGTTTGCAGAGCATAGATTTTTTTAAAAATATTATTCGTTTTGGGGATTTTTGCCATTGAAACTGAATTTTTAACAATAATAGGTACAAAGACTAGTAATGGAAAGCTGGATTACAATATTTAGAGAAAGCCCACCACCACAAATCAAACCATTCATGCCACATACTACCACCCTTAACGACACAAAACGGCGGCTCATATATGCAACCTGATTAAAAAAAAAACCCAAAACGCATCTATGGAATACATGCCTGTGCACATGTTGGATTACACATTAAAACGGGAATTAACGTAATAGAAACTCATAGAACATCAAACAAAACTGATAGATAAATACGAAAACAAAAACAAACCAATACAGACTCAACTGCTCTAGCTAATACAATGGACAGACAGACCGGATGCTAGTTTTCCAAAATATTTAGTGAACATATCCGAAAGACTTCATTATTGAAACGGAGGTCAAGCTTTACCCAAACATGTGATCACACTTTCTATATTTCCGAGTTAAACATGGAAATCCTACACATTTGCCGAAAAAACAGAATAATGGATACTCTCAGAAGAATTAGAGATTTTCAAATCGTTAAAGCCTGCTCCCAAAAATATTGTTTACACTTACGAATATGTGTTATATCAACGGAGTTCACGCAAACAGATTAGGACTTTCATGGATCTAAAGTCAACCTCAATGTAGAGGTTGAAACTAGTAATCCATCTTCAAAATAAGGGAACAGATAAAAAGATTGTTAAGGTACGTAACCTACATTATTGTTAATTTTAAACCTAATCAAAACAAGATTAAAAAAGCATTTCTAAATTAAGGAGAGTTATTTACACAGTAACTTGTAAATAGTCTAGAATTAAGTTACTTTTATCATAAGACTAATGCTAATCTCTGACCGAAACACCGGCCCTAATTTTTTTGAATACCAATAAAAAAAAGAATATTTCATACAAAGTAAACAAATTCCGTACTAAATGAGCTGTTAATCCAATTTAATCCATTATTTAGATTTTATAATGTACCTAAACTAATCGTCGTAACAGTTATAGCACACTTCCCCTCCTAAGTTTAGGCGGGGCATTGTACAGTCAACCCTAGTTATGTTGGCTTATTTACTTTATGATATAGAGACATTTTAAATAAAAAATGTACTAAACATGCTTAAAATACGATTTAAATTAAAGGCTATTTTATTACTTATAAAGTAGTTTATTATAAATTTACTATAGATATAAGTAAATAGAAAAATAGTATATTTACATTACATTAAATAATTTACTGTCCAACTCTTCAAGTAGCTTCTTATGAATTTAGTATAGATATAAAAAAAGAAAGAAAAAAACAATATATTTACATTACATTAAATAATTAACTGTTCCGCTCTTCAATTCAGTTAATTATTATAAATTAACTATAGATATAAGAAAAAGAAAAAACAATATGTTTACATTAGGCTATTACCTAATAATATTGGTTGCGCTTATTTGTAAGCAATTTGTGGACAAACCAAACATCTGACTGAAAAATGTTTGAAATAAAATATGTAGATCAACTAATTTTCTACAACTTTGCTGCTGGAAGTTTCTTTCTACCCTAAAAATAAAAAAAGTTTACGCTTTACTACTTTTTCATGTCCCGATTTAAAAAATCGAAGTATTTGTTATTGTATAAATTCCGAACATTTACTAAACTGGAAGATATTTATACTGTTAGTTGCAACATATCACGCAGATTACAAATATATTAAATTTGTCCTATTTAAATAATCCTAGTACTGTGCAGAAGCTTGTAATTGAAAGCGCGTCCAATGCTAAAAATTGCTCAGTGGCCCTCTAATGGATGGATTTGACACAAACTGCATTTTTCTTACAAAACGACAAAGACTGGTGTTGGAGGGAGAAGGGCATTACTGCTTCTGCGCAAACCACGCGCCATCCTAAATGCTACTACCTACACCACGAATGAAGTCGGGGGAAGTAAAGACAAATCAAATAGACTTTAGCAAATGTTTTCTTTTTTTTGTATTAAATGAAACTTCACTGTTTTTAAGATTAATATTATAAATACACAACATCATAATTGAACCAACGAAATTACTACAAACTCACTTTACTTTAGATACATCTAAGCTATGTTCAAGTCTTGCTTTATTAACATCACTATATTTATCCGCTGTACACACTCATGTGTAAGTTTTAAAGCACTCTTTGGGTCGGCAGTCTTTAAACCTAATCACTTACACGATCGCAATTTCAGTAGCTCCAAACATTATCACATATTAAAACGAAACTATAACAAATTTCAAAAATCTAGAATACAGATTTATATATATATATATATATTTATTCAATAAAAATCAGTCTTACAATTATTTATTGACTGTTAGTGGCGAAACTAATCAAAGAAATCAAAACTTACAAAATTGCGATCGAATAAGGCGAAATCGATTCTCAACAAAACACCCATTTAACAGCATAACCTTCAATATCCTTTTTATTTCATTTTTTTTATATACGAAGACAACTGATAAATATTAACTTCTCATGCCAACACTACAAAAAATGCATTAGAAAATACAGCGAAAAAATAATACAATTCTTATTCAGTTATTAAACCATCAATTTCGCATTTATACGAAAAAAATAAAAACAAAATCTAGACTACACATATAATACATTATGCAAATTCCACAGTAACCAATCCTCGGTGAAAAGGATCAAAGTCAGGATTAGTACCCTTTATTTTTTAGATACATTCAAGAGGCAACATCGAAAAGTGCAAAGCCCAGAGGGGAAACGACAAACAATTATACAGAAAAAGAAGAGCGTCTGCTTGCGAACCGGATCCCATTCGCACCGCACTGAACGTAAATAAGAACGGATATTTTACCAAGAAATTTTTATGTGAAACGAAAAGAATGACAGAGGTAAAAAGGTAATTAATTACAGCGTAACCCCTGTTTTAGTTAAATACAAAATTAATAAAAATTATAGTATAAATGTGCTTAGAAGCCGGAGAGGTGTGCCTAATTTGGTGCCCAGTAGGAATTACTGTAGTTCTGTTTGGTGGTAGGCTTGTTGGGTTGGGCTGAAGCTTGAGACCGGGGTCCTGAATTGCTCCCACCATCCTGTAACAGAAAGAAATGTGTTCATTATAGCCTTCAGTCCTCTTCAAATAGTGATTTATTACTAATGACTAAAACCACAATAGTCAAACTATCTCGTTACTAAATATATGAAAATACAACACACAAAAAGGCTTAATTTGTACGTAAAATATGCACAACCTTTATATGCAAATTTATAATTAACATTAAAAACAAAAAATTGCAAATGTACAGAATGTCTCCTACTATGTGTCCGGGCTTTAGTTGGCAGTACAGGCCATATGGGTGGTTACGGGGATACTACCCGTCCTGACGACATTCGGTCTATGGATGTAGCCGCGACGCGACTGCATGTCGACAAAGGCGATATCGTTACCCTCACAGATGCATTAAAAAAGATGTTCACAAGTTATAGTTACCACCTTTTCTTAAACTTATATTCAGTATTGTGAACAGTAATATACAAAATAAATGTCCATAAAATATAATTATTGCTATATAATAAATATAAATAAACGGTAACAGATAACTGCCACATACTTTCTCCCAGTTGAAACTTTATACCTTCCCAAGAGTAGCATAGGAGGTGGTTATTTGGAATTGCAAAAGTAGGAAAATGTTACCATGGAAAATATTAGATGCATGTAATAGGGTACATTAACAAATGAACCATTTTTGATTTTTTTTAGTTTTTTTGCCATTTTTGGGGGGTAAAACCCCTTTACAATCAAAAAATTGAAAAAATTTAAAAAACGCCTGGAGATATTCTAGAACTACACCTACATACAAAATTTCATCAAAATCGAACCGTTGGTATGGTCTCCAGCTCTGTACACATCCTTACAGACACACAGACATCACTAAAAAACCACTTTTTTGGGTTCAGGGAGCACCAAAACAAATAATTCCACTAAAAATATTTTTGGATTCAGGAAGCACCAAAACAGATAATTCCACTAAAAATTCAAATTTGAAAATTTGTACGAAAACAATACTTTCTCCATATACTAACGTATAGGGTGGAGAAAGTAAAAAAAAGGAATTTAGTCTACAGTATGTTATCAGATTGTTTTCCAGTAACCATAAACACACAAAGAAACCCAAGACTACAAATAATATTATTTTTGTTATGAAGGAACTGTTTTGGCGCAGTTAAGTGTTGTGACAACAGAAATAGCCCAATGCTCTTGCGTTACCTGTAAACAGATAAGGAATAGATTCCTCTTCTGTCCCATTTCATTGTTCAGTGTTAGTTTGTTCTCGGCTGGTTTTTTGAAACCACATACATATATTGGTACATTAGTATAAAAAATATAAAACTGTTAAACATTGTGTTTAAATTTATATAATAAAGGCAAACAGAAATACTGTGATGGCACCGCGCCACTTACAAATACACAATAATAACTCTTGACTTCTGCGGCTCCTACTGCCTAAACTAAGCAGTCCAAGTAAAAAAGTCAAATTACAAAAATTAAATTTATCTATTTTTGTACAACTTTCTCGCTTGAAAAAGTTGCCTGACCACAAATTAAAAAAATCCATGCTTATTACATTTATTATGTCCTTTTCAGTTACATTTCAGTTATAAAAGCCTAAACAAAATATATAACATATGTATATACATTTCTTGGTGACACATGAGGAAAGACAGTTTTATTAGCTTTAATTTGATACCATTTAAAAAATTACGTCATCATGTACACATTCAGTGAATTCATAGAGCGCCCGATGTCAGCAGTGCGGGTAGTAGTACAGAAACTGCATATGAAATGCATTAGCATAGCCTTTCCCGTTCTGCCAACTAAAGTCCGGACGCACAGTAGATAAGTTGCAAAACTTAGAAAAAAAATCAGAATAAAACGTTTTCCAAAAACACTATTTTTAGATATCAGCCATTTTTTGACAAAGTCATTTATATCTCAAGAACAATTTAACCAATTGAGTTAAAACTTGTCAATGTTCTTAATAATGTAGTCATACTTTCTGAAAAACTATCTGCTTAACACAATGATCTGTTTTAACAAGGCACGATTAAAAATGTTTAATAAAAAATAGTTAAGTTTTATAAGACACACAAGACATTTTTTGTAGCTCTTTTCGTTTGCATTTAGAAAAGTATAACTGGTAAAATAATCAAACGAAATACAGTAAAGTGTTGAAACGACAGAGCCAGTGATAATCATTAAAAACATTGTCATTAAAGTTAGCATTTACATGCTTGGGATACTCTCATCAAAAGCAACCTGCAAAGAGTCCGGAACAAATTGTGGCCTAAACAACAAAAAGCTGGTGAAGAAATTGCAAATTTTAACAAAGTGGTACAAACAAAGTGGCAGAAATATGCAGCATGATCCTGTTATCCGAACAACGCCAATAAAATGATGCTAGTGCTTGGTTTTAGGATGAAAACAATGATCCTGAACATCAGATTTTGGGCAACCAAGAAATAGTTTCCATGGTGTCTGAAGGGGACGCAGAAACAGTCGAGTCAGATGGGGAAATTAAAGAGGCAGTGCCGACACATTCGGAAGCTTGAGAAACATGGAGAGTACACCAACCCAGCTCATTCAAAACTAATTATTGGCTTGGCTGCAAAAAAGCGAACCATTCCTACAGTTCAAAAATCAATATGAAATTTGTTTAAGAGCTGTCACAATTTATAAACAGTATGTTATTCTGTAAATGTTTTTTTAAACAAACACATATGTATTAATTAATGGTTAAGGTTTTAGAAAGTTTTGTTTAAGTTTAACGCGTCGAGCGGCCTTTTATTTTGGTTCTTTTTGAAAATCCGGACATTTATACAATTCAGACACGATCCAGTTTAAATTAATCTGGATTATCTATTGTACAACATTAAAGCGTTTGGCAAATCTGAGACACTGTATCACATTATTGGCCTAAACTTTGTTGCTATATATGACGATCCCTTCAAATTAAGGGAAGCAATTTTACTATTATAATTTGTCTAATTATTTTGGCATTTGTACTATCCAATTACAATAAAAAAGTGCCTTTAGATGGTTTTACACTAATTTGATTTAAACAGCTGCCACTTTGAAACAGATTGATTAAATTGGTGATTTGCCTCAAATTAAGTTGTTCCCTTATTTAAGTACTACAACTAGTTTCATTTCAATCAGTGAAACTGTTTTGGAGAAATAAATAATTTTGTAAAAAAAATGGCAGATATCTTTAAGTAAATATCTTGATCCGCAAAACCATGTTCTGAATTTTGGCAGCTTACAGGCCATCCTAAATACACTAATTAAGGCTCGGCAGACCCAGCCACCATCTTGAATTTCCACTCCCGTAAGAGCAATGTCAAACGTGTAACAAGATTACTGGTGTAATAATGATCAGAAAACTATTTTCTGAATATGTCATTTTAAAAGTTAAGACAGTCCGAATGTGGATACCATTTTGTTTTCTTTAATTTATTCTTTGACTTAACTCAAAATCAAAATTTGCAATTGTTTTTCTTACTCAATAATGCAAATTTCAAAAATTTAAAAAGCTCACCACATTCGAAGTTTAATTACCTTTCGGATAATTGTAATTTCAATAAATTTGGATAATTCATGATGAAAAAATCTGCTTTATTGTGAAACCATGTACGCGTTGAATTTGTGGTCCTACTCGAGTGTTTAGCTAGCACTCTGGTGGTTATCACATCAACTAGATGAGGAATATTAGAAAAATGGAATATCCGTTAATTTTGAATATGTGAGAGAAAGCTGCGTTCAGTATGTTTACAGTCAGAGTACGTCTGTAACTTTCTAATTTCCGCCTTTATGAAGCTTACTTATTGGCTAGCGGAAGAAAGAAATGCACACAAACTCAATGCTAGTAGTGAATAGTTCTGCCACTTGGAGAGCTGCGGTAAACTCAGAAATATGTTTTCACTCCTGCCGAGTCTTAAACTATGTACGTATATAATCTAAACGCAACCTAGTAACAAACAAACTGTACAGAGTCGATGGCAACAAAACTATCCCAAGGAAACAGACACATCAACTAACAATCAAAAATGGCATAGAAACCTTCTAAAAACAGTTTAAAGAACCAGATAATTAAATTACAGTGATAACTAAACGAAAATTTTATTGTTAATGTTATACAAATTTAGTAATGTAAATATATCCTATCAAATACTTTTATTTTTGAACAAAGTGATTTGCTTCTACGGTAATTTATCAATATAGTTTCTGCTTCGGGTGAGTAGAAAATATCAACCAACGAGTATGCTTCTGCCCTAGAGGTGGACTGCTGTAAGCAAACAGCCTTCAACATTTGATAACGCAGTCATCACCCGAAGAAGAAAATATATTAATTTAATAATTTTGTATTACAAAATAGGCCTACTTATAAACATTACAATAAAATAATGTTGGTGAGGGAGAAAGAACTGCCAACGGTAACAGTGCCAAGTTCGCTCACAAGCACATAGTCGCAGCGTCATGTAACTTGTCCGTAATCCTGACGAATTAAAAGTTAAATTGTCAATATTCACAAAAGAAGTTTTCGTTATTTTGACATGTATATATATCAATAACACCAATATAGCAGGATACAAATATATCGATATATTGTTGCTATCGCTAGGTAGATGGATCGGTGGTATTTGTTATTTCACCACAGAGCTCTTAAAACATCCATTAGACAGAATTAATTAAAAAAAACCAACAAAACATAAACCATTTAACATAAATATATAGGACAACATAGCTTCCAAGATGTTAATTACAATACCAAACAGGATCAAGCAAGCTTCAGTTAGCAGAGGACTAGGAGGTACACACAGAGCATTCTGGTGTTTAAACAAAGCAGTTCCATAATTCACATTAATGCAACATTAATACATTAAAAAACTGTGGTTTTATTTAAAAGAAATTATAATTAACACTTTGAGCGCTAACCCCGTATTTTTACGGAACGCCGAAACTCACGAAGAACGCGGATCCCGTAATTTTACGGAGTCGCTGTTTCAATGTTAGTATGTTGAGTAATCATTAAATATACGGGCTTTGATCTTCTTACAAAGGCTCCTTGGAGTATTGTACTGCTAAGAGCGCAAGTAGTCGTTTTAGTTTTGACGTTATCCGATAGAATGCACGGGCTGTATAACTGTTTACAAACGCAAGACGGACGATTTTAGTTATTGTGATCGCGTGTGTTTATACTTTGACGCAATGGATTTGTTCGGTTTAGATGACAATGTTATTGCAAATTTACTTGATGAAAATGACTTTAGTGATGTTGAGAGTTTGTACGTAGATAATACAGATGATGATCCTAACTATGAATATCCTAATGAATTTTTGTTTTTTTACCAAAATAACCTTGGAAACAACATTTTTATATATATACAAAAATTAAAAATATTGATTGAACTTCACATCACATTGTAAAGGAGAAGAAGACCAATTCTGCTATGTAAGTAGTTTTTTCATAACTTTATTAGTTTTTAAGTTATGTTTTTTTGAAAATAGCCAAAAACGGCCAGCATTCTACAAATAGCTCCATATTTCAGGGTCAGCTCTCAAAGTGTTAACGATTGTTTACGGCATTATTATTTAATTATTTGTATTAGAAACATTAAATTTTAATATGTTTTGTGTTTTTATTTGTGTTTCTTGTTTTAAGTAAATTTTAGAATTTAAGTAAAATGATAAAAAATAAAACAGTATCAAGAAAATAATTGTAATAAATAAATAAATAATTTTTTTAACGAATAAATACAACATAAAACTTTAGTTTCGATATTTACAAAAAGCCTCCAAGCGGGAAAAAACCCAAAAAGAAGTTTCTTTATTACTTTCAACTTTATATTTTGTTTTTATTGCATGTGAAAGGCCTTGTTTATTAAAATTATTATTACTGAAAAACTTAATTTTCTTTTAAAAAGCCGATCTTGTTAATCCAAGAGACAAAACATTAAAGCAACTTTTAAGGAAAGTACTGACCGTGCGACGTCCTTGGTTCCTCATATCCATCTGTGAACAAGACAGATACAAAACCAGAGTCAGTGACTGTCTTTTAAAACTTTTAACAATGGGAAGTAGCCTACGGAAATGTCAACAGCTGCTAGGAGCAAAGTACAGGGTATTTGAAAAGAACCCCCTACTTTTATGTATAAATTGAATGGTGAAACTAATGAAAAACTATATTAACGAGTACATACAATGAAAGAGAATACTTTCAAGTTTTTGTTTAATGTTAGTAAACGTCAACGTGGAATCCATTTATTAGCCTAAACACGTCGAGACTGTATTCCACTTCTCGCCAGGTATTCACCAAGATAGCAGGTGTAGGCAGTCTCAACCCCCATGATGATTCTTTCCCGTAAACGGTTGATATCACGGATCTTTTCAGCATAAACAACATTTTTAATATAACCCCAAAAGAAAAAGTCAAGTGGGTTGTTTCTCGGCTAAGTGGTGGCCAAGAGATTGGGCCTTGCCTATCCACTTTCTCGGAAAGCGAGCGTCCAAGGCCGCGCGCATACAGTTACTGTAATGAGGTGGGGGTGCCATCTCAATATCTCCAACGAAAGACATACTCTGTTAACATGTCACAGTAAACGTCCAAGTTTATTGTTCGTTCTACAAAAATGAATGGACCAATCACTCGATCTTCCATCAAACCGCACCACACATTAACTTTTGGAGAGTCACGTTCATGCTGAATAACTTCATGTGGTGACTCTGTGGGAACTGAATTCCCGCATTTACATTAGCAAAACTTGGACAGTTGATGAATCAAATACCACAAACTAGAATAATATGTATGTCACTTTGAACACATTCTAGGGCAAATTAAAACTAGGGAGTTTCAAACACCCTGTACTTAGAGCCATCCATGCCAACTATAGTGCACGTAGCACTATTAATACAGGAGGTGAATTATTATGTTATTTACAATGAAGCTAAGGCTTTTAGCAAGATGTTGTTTTAATAATTTTAAGTTAAATACGTGTTCAAAAGTCAGAAATCAAATTTATCTTTCTTCGTGAGAAAAATATGTATTTTAAATCTTGTTTTACAAATTTAACAATATTTATTTAAAAAATGTAATTTATATGAAACAAATCCTTGTGATAAAAATTTACTTCTGTAAGCTAGTTCATACTTTCCTAATTTGTTTTAAGAATGTTATCAAATTTATTTCAAAAATTCTCTTTTCTCTAAGTCCGTAGTTGTTGCAATAGTACTGTTTTTACCCCCACTCTCTGTGCTCCTTCCTGCCCTAGTCTGCCACCCTCCTTAGACTTTCAACAGTTTTTTCGTAAGTATGTATAATAATTTATCGTGTTATACTGTACCCCATTTTTTTTCTTGTATCACGGGTTTTGGTACTGTCAATATTAATAACAACTAACTTGTTCAGAATTCTTTTCTATCATGTATTTATAGCATTATTTTACACTTAATTTATTGTGTTAAAGAAAAATACACCGATATTAGCCTACATTAAAACAATTCAATGGTTAAATTATAACGGCCTATATAATTTACAAGTTGTTTTAGTCGAAAACCTTTGTAGTTATCATGAATTGTCAATTAAATAATTTACTAAATGCACAAATATTTCAAAATAGCTGCAAATTATATATGAATCCTAAGGGTATAAAGGGTGCTACCAGATCATAAAAATTGCATTTATTGGGAATTTTAGGAGGCCTCAAATAAGTCTAATGATCTTATTCTCAAGTAAATCGAACTGTAATGGTTCATTTCTCGAAAAATTACAGATATAAAAATAAAAATCTTGAATCATACTGGATAGATATTTAATAACAAATTATTTAACACAGAAAACAAGCCATTAAATAAATATTGACTAGACCAGTTGGTGAAACTGAATAAATGGTCCGGATCAGTGTTTCATTTCTCCCTTCTCTGGTACAAGAAAAGTTAATTTTCTAAGTAACAGTTTAAGTAACATTTTTTATTACGATTCGTACAATCTCTACTATTTATTGTACATATCAATAAAATGATTAAATGGTTCTATCGAATGAACTAGATGAATTGAACTGAATCTTTAAATAGATTTGAACTTTGAATCAGAGTTGCCACACGTTTTACACAAGTGATTCGTAAGGTACAGTACATACTGTGGAGGGAAATTCAATTTCAGGCAGGAAAAAAACAGTGACCTTAGACAACAAATCTTGCCTTTTTGGAGTCTTTCATGGCATTTTATCCAATTCTTGACTCTTTGGGGGATTTTTGTGATCTGGTAGACACTCTGGTGCAATAATTGTTTGGAAGAGAATTTTGTGCATTTATTTGTCTCTATAAATTATTGCTAAGCCAGATATTGTATAGTATTCCTTAAGTACAGCGCATTTATTCCTATTTTAATATTACTATTGTTGTATAAATACATCAAAATCTGTCCTTAACAAAATGTTTTACTAAGCCCAATAATTATATTCAGTCGATTTCTAGAATGAATGTGTTTCAACGTATTTTCTCAAAAAACTAAAACCATGAAGGGAAAATCATTACATTAAAAATTGTCCGATTATCCAAAGAATCTGAAACCTAGTGTACTGTATATTTAGAAACTGCAACTCCTAAATAAAGATAATACATAATGTAGACAGTGGAAAGCAGTAGTGTTGGCTGAAACCAGCAACTTCAAATTTATACACCAGAGCTGCACTCTGCACATAACAAGTACAAGCACTCGATAATCCGGCAGACTCGATAGTTCGGCATCCATCATCTTGAAAATTTGCACTCATTAAAATTGACAGTTTTTGTAATTATTGAGTGATTTAAGCCCGGTCTACACTGTCTGTTGGCTCCGCATCCGTTAAAAACAGTGTGTAAAAATCTACTGCTCAATAAACTTGTCCAAAACAAACATTTCAATCAAACTTTCTCCTAAAAATCGATTTGATTCGAATGTGCTCTCGTCTTTCTTTAAAAACGGTAAAGGGATCGTTTAACACTTTCGTTGCTGACAGTATTTTGTTGAACGTATTCCACTTAATGAAAATTATTTTAACAAATTGAAGTCTTTGGAAAAAGATACATTGAATTTCTTGTAAATAGTTGTTGGATTTCAGGGTATCTACTGTGCAGTTAATCTCTCTACGCAGTACATGTGCGTATATTTATAGTTTATTCCCTGTCTAAATCATTTTAACGGAAGACCTCGATAATTCGGCATATTCGATAATCCGGCACCACCTGATCCCTGAGCGTGCCGGATTATTGAGGTCTTACTGTAATAACACATAACTCTGTGGTGAATTTTATTTATAATTTTCCACGCAATAGAAGTAAATTAATTTTCCATTTATCTTTTCATCTTTGCTTTTTTCTAACTGGTAAAAAAGTAAAAAGGACCTAACACAACTGAAACTGCTACCACAGCACAGCCCAATGCCTTGTGAACTAAACTGTAACTTTACCAATGGTCGCCAATGGAGCAAATTCAGAAAACAAACGATTCTCATTCGGAATTTGCCCGTCTAAAAATCACTTGCTTACAAACCAAAGTTCTATGAAAGAATTCCAAAGGTACATAATTTTAATAGATCTTATAATAAGAGACGGTAACGGTAACATTATCACAAAATGTTATTTACATTCTTATAGCACACACCTTTTAAAAGTATCTAACATAAATTATTTTATTGAGCACGTGTTAACTTATATTTAGCTCTTTTAAGTTTACGAATGAAATTCCCAATGGTAATATATTTTGTTTATCCTCGCTAAACTGTAATTGACAATGTAAATGTATTTTTTACTGTTCTGTAATTGTGGGACAGAAACAAAAATAACCACATTTAAATGAAAAACAATTCAAACAGTTTTTCTGGCTGTACAATACAAAGTCGAAACAGTTCCTTACGGCTATTTGCAGTGTTATGGACCTTTCGTTGAATTTTTTTAAGAAAAACAATTTGTGGCAAGTTGTATGAATTAACATTTAAACTATAATTCTTAGTTTACAAAAATAGTAAATTATCAATTTTTCAAGAGTCGTAGCTGATCACAGGAAAGCTTATATCTCCTCCGAGCGGTGAAAATATTTACTTATGAACAAGACAAAAAACATGTTGAATTTCTTGAGTTTTGTTATCTATTAATTATAAATCAGACTTTTCTACAAAACTGACTGTTGTATGCATATGATAAAAATAAAAAATAAGACTGCCATTAGTAAAAACGTGAATGCTTACTCCATACTGCAGTCAGCCTTCTCAAGGTTGATTCCACTCACCCAGTTTGATGCATTTACTAGAGTGATTTTGCAAACACTTTAAACTTAAATTCTATACCAGTGTTTTCCAAAAAATGGTCTGCATACCATCAACACTTGTGGGATGATGTTAGAGGGTCTCACCCACAAAACTCAGAAAAGAAAAACTAAATTTGAACGCAAGAAAGGTGATGGCGACCATTGTTTGGGACCGAAAGGGATCGCTCTGCGTAGAGTTTATGCCAAGAGGAGACACAATAAACGCAGAGGCTTATTGTGGAACTCTCCAACGACTTAGACGTGATATCCAAAACTAGAGACTTGGAATGTTGGTTTGGATTTATGACAATGCACAGCCTCATGCATCAGCAAAAACACAGCGAGAATTTCAGCGCCTGAAGTGGGAAATGTTTGGACATCTTCTGCCTTGGCACCTAGTGATCCCGAAACTAAAGGAATTTTTGGAAGGAAAAGAGTTTGCCACAGATGGAGTGACATCCTGGCTCAAATTTTTGGCAGTAGAGGAGTTCAACATCGGAATTGAAAAACTGGTGCCAAGTTACAATAAGTGCCTTGACAGCTATGGCGAATACATTGAAAACTAGAGTAAGGTATCATGACTATGTAACCAGTCTGTCTATTAAATTGAGTTTGAACTAATCTGCTAGTTCTCACATTAAACTGTACTTATTGTTTATTGAAATTCGGTTGTGCATCGCTGTTTGGTTTTTTTATTTGAATTGGCTCTGTTACAGACAAAGTTAAATAAACAATAGTGGATCGGTGGTTGAAAAGAGATTCATTTAAGGAATAAATGATGAAGAGTAGGACAGTTTAATGAATGATGTGAAAGAAGTTCGAGTGAATATTGATAAACATAGTTGCTCAAAATCAGGGGTGCCGCAAATTTATTCCCACACTAAATTTACCCAGGAAACACCTTCTTTCACAAAAATTTTCCCCAATAGCACTTTGCAATATTATCCTGATTCATATAGCTAATATTGTAAATTCCTGTTCATAGGACTTAAAAAGCATTTAATTAATAGATTGATTTGAAAGAAAAAGAACTTGATATTTGTGCAAATTCTGACAGCTTTGTCTATGTTTTGTGACTAATAATTATTGTCAGACGTTCTTCCAGCTGCCACCAGTTAATACTGATTACTGTATACATATAAATTTAAAAATCACAATAACAACCACCTAGTCCACTTGCTACTCATAAACTGATAGAGTCGAAGCAAGAATTATGAGATGACAGATCGCTACAGGCGATTTGGCTACACTGTCTGAAGATGAGATAAAGGCTAAATCAGTTACTTGCTTCAAATCTTGTAAAACAAGAATGAGAAACCTGCCATACTGCAATCTTATTTTAAAGTAAAGAAAATCACAAATTGTAATACAATCTATGAAAAATCGAAATGGTATAATGAAAATTCCACTTTAACTTCATTCAAAATCTGGCAAAGCAACAAACACATCTGTGAGACTGATGGGCTATGTATGAGTATGTTTACGCTACAACTATTTATCAAAGTATAGACAAAAAAAAGTCATCTTGTTAGTTTTTCTAGCCTATTTTATATAACAAAAAGAGTTACATGGATTTTTTGTTTTCTAAATGTTCTTTAGTAGAAGATATTTTTTTAAGTTTTCAGTTTTTAATAAAGTAAACATCAACTGGGAAAAATAGGTTGAAAAAACCACTGATGTGATGTCAGGATACAAAGTCGACTGATGGGCCGTGTGAATTCCAATAAGCGTAAGAATAGGAGATTCAGGTAATATTTTAATCTAAGCTAAAGGTCCATGGCTAATAATTGTCATTGAAAACCATCAGCTGCATATTTTAAAAACTAACAACTCCATGGGAAATCTACTTTATATACCAAACCAACCTATTCCATTCTTGACCTCTAAGATTCTTGTATAAAACTGAGCCAAATGAACGACTCGCTACAAAAATATCTCGGAGACACATTATTTAAAAAATTATTCTTGTGTTCCTAAAAACTGCACACTTTTAGAGGACTACAGAAAACGAAACAGAAATTTCCACACCAACACAAAAACTTTATTTACAACGCATTGGAAAGTAAAAACGAGTAAAAACGTTATTCATTACAAATCAAAGGAAATGGTTAATGGAAAAAAGCAAAAAAAAACTATTCCACCTGATACTACTTGGTTTGCGACGCTAGACACACAATCACTGAACAAAATTAAAATAGATCTTTGAATAGTTTTAACCTGGAATCACTGTGAATTTTACTATTACTGGAGAAGCCTATTCCGGTGAAACTTCGGAGTCAAAACAGCATAATCTGATCATGGAGGGCAGGTTTCTGCAATTAGAAATTACCAAAGTCAAGTTTAAAAGTCATTAATTGAAAAAAAGACAAATTTGTGACCGATTAACGAACATACATCGCTCTGCACGTAATCTAATACCTAAGATTTTATCCGGAATACTTTAGGACTGTGGTTACATAATCTTGGCAAGCCAATTTTATATTTATGCTACAAAGCCAGTAAAGACTAAGAAAGACTTGTATACTGTCTACAGAGAACTTAAGCTAATACAAAATATTTTATATTCCTTAATGATACCGCTTAAAACTAATTAGCCTAACTACAATTCTCCGAGATTAATTAAGCAAACCAGTTTAACTATATATTATAGTAAAAATAACCGTTTTTTAAGCTGCAATAATTTCCCCCAATCCAATTTATACTGCATACTGCCTACAGATATGGTAAATTATATAATTTAAATTCAGTAGTTAGCGGCAGTTAGCGCTAATCAAGTCCTCAGATTAGGTTGCTATAACTTTTAGTTAAGTTATATGCAATAATTGCTTTATTCAACCCGGCATCCTAAACAAACACAGCAATATTGTATGTACATTTGCTGTCATTATCTTTAATTTAGCTACTATCCTTCATCCGATTGTTTTGACAGTTACACCAGTAGAAAATCAAAAGGGCTTGAAAAAGTTGTATTGACATTTTTTTGTTAAAATGTAAGTTTTTTGAGTAATTTAGGTTTGAAATTTTCAAGCAGCCGCCATTTTGAAACTCATGATTGGATTTAATCGCTTATTTTTTTTATAATGGATAATTGTTAGATTAAACTTCATGCCAAGTTTGAACTCAATCAGTCAAACCATTATCTAGATAAGAATGATTTTGTACAAAAAACAAAATGGCGGATATCTAGAAACGAAGCGTTATCATAGAAGCGGATATCATAGAAAGCGCTCTGTTTTTATGAACTTTTTTTTCTTATTTTAACCCATAGAACCATTCCCCGAAGTTTGGCACTTTAGTTATGGGGCACCCTGTATATTCAGACTTAAAAATCTTTCAAATCATATTATGTGAATAAATTTAACAGCTATTCAGTGTAAGTTGTATGAAATTGTAGAGTTATTGCAGAGTAATGTATTACATATTCTTGGATTTGAGTCCTAAATACACCAATACAGCACTATGTTAATACATTAATACATAGTAGCCTACTCTATTTTAGGAAATTGAAAAATTTCAGTAAATTACAAGAATAAATAATATTTCAATGTTCATTATTTGGTGCCTAAGTAACTATTGAATACGATATGTTTTGGCCACCTCTATTGAGTGGTCACTGAAGATGGAGTTTGGCTCTGAAACGTGTCTTTGAACAAAGACAAAAGAAAAGTCACACGACGGAACCAAATTAGGTAATAGTATCATTTGTTATTACATATTGCATAATAATGAATAAGAAAGGTAGACACTGTACACTTTATTTTTAAACACAATATTCTTAACTTTTTTCACCTTGTAAAATATTACAGAGTATATTTTTTACTGTTTTTACAATCGTGAAGTTCTGTAACATGAAATTTGAGTAAAATACGTATACTAGGTAGACAACACACGAAATGATGCAAAAACTGTAGGCAGCCTAAAGAGTACACATTCTTAGAAGCCAAACAGTCAGTCTAAGGCAGGCCGAATTCTTTAAAGCTAACCGACATAGTTTGTTTAGGAGACAGCGCCCGACCGCGGACTAGACAGAACAACCGGATGCCGGAAGTCTACACATAAACTTTACAAATCCACCAGCATACACATTATCCTTCCAAAACTTTCTTTTTTTTTACCCACTGACTCTTCTTCCATAGAATTGAGATAAACTATTGCCGAACGTTTCTCCGTTCAACTTTGTTATTAGAAAGTCTAAATTTTGTTAAATGGAATTAGTTATGTATGTACAGTATTCGTTTGTTTCTGAGCATACTAAACAATATTGCTTAGATCAATATCAATAAATTTTAATCAACATTTTGGAGTCAGTAAACTAAAAAAAAATACAAATTTTACTTTTTTTATTTCAGCAGAGGACAACTAGTATTTTATCAATTTAAATAATAGGTCATATCACATAAAAAAATTTATTTTATAAATGAATATCAAAATTATGAATCTTAGCTTCACAATGATACCAAAATTTTTGAAATTTGAGTACTTTAGTGTGTATACTTTTTGTTTTAAGGGTCGGCTCTAGCTGTCGGCCATGTTGGCTGACACTCCATAAGACCAATGTTAAATTAAAATCCAAATTTTTCCTTTATTTTTGATCGGATAATTATGGACGAAAAGTCATTTTAAAGCTATGGCGAATATGCATGCAAATGGCTTTTCCAAAATTAAGAAAAATATTTTGTTTAATATTTATTAACAATTTAAAACATTGATTTTTAATATTTTTTTATGTTGTCACTATTAATTATAGCAAAAAACTACTAAGCCATTCGCATGAAGAATTTCGTCCCCAAGAGATTGGTATTTTTTTTAAAACGCTATTTAAACAATTGCGGGTTTTAAATGGATTTAGGCTGAGCAATGTCCGTGTAACCTACCGCCGTTATAAGGTGATTTTAAATATTTTTTTACGTTGTAACTATCAATTATAGCAACAAATTACCAAGCCATTTGGATGAAGAATTTTGTCCCCAAGAGTTTGGTATTTAAAAAAAAAACGCTATTTGAACAATTGCGGGTTTTAAATGGATTTAGGATGAGCAATGTCCGCGTAAACTACCGCCGCTACGCTGGAGTCGCAGGTTGCTTTCTGTTTTACTAGAGCCGACCCTAAGACGCAATTGTTAGATTGAAGACAAAACAGTTCATATTAGAGTCAAATGGGTGGATCAGTAATAATTAATAGGAGTAAGGGTTAAGATATTCTATGTTAAGTCTCTTTTTTTTAGCTAACATTTTAAACTTATAGTTAAGGGCCTTCATCTACTATAATGATTAATACTCTAGTCTTATGAATGTTTAATCCTCGCACGAGCCTACATGCTCAAAAAGGATTCCAACTACAAGTTAACCCTTCTAACCTGGTTTATTTTGCCGAGAGAAGGTGCTAAATTTATTTTTACTTGTTTCCACCAAGTTCTCTTTCATTATTTACTAATCATTCCTCTGTCCGCAATAAGCCTGATCACAATCTTCCAATTTTCTTCAAATTACACGTTATATACTTTTTGTTTTAAACTGATTTACATTCCAGCAGGAGTAAATGATCAACTAAAAGAAAGTGAATCATCTAATCTTTGGACATTAAATTGAAATAACCATGACATGAACAAAAACGTAGTAAACTCAGTTGAAGAAAATAACAGAACACCAATATAGAAGGCAACTCTCAAAACGTGTTAAACATCGTCAAATTGCTAAATCTCAGTTATAAGGAGTTGATGGACATCAAGCGTATTTAACCAATGATGGTAAAACTGACTAGATATGTTAAGCAATGAGATGAAAAGAAATCATTTTCATTTTTTTCAATTAAGCCAAAATTAATTGCCATGTTAATAGTAGTGGAAATGAACTTCCCCAACATATTGGGTCGGTTAATAAAACAATCATTAAACTATTTAATCCATTATTAAAACTTTAATTTCAGTATACATTAACTGTTAATCTATTATTAAACTCTCAATAACTTACCCTCACAAAAGGCCACTTAAATGTAATAGCAAATTTAAAAAACAATAGCCCTATTACACCAGTTTTGCAAACACAAGTACTTGTATTGCACACACCACATAATATATTTTAAGTAAACTTTTAGCCAAACATTACCGCACAATGTAAACAATGTGTGCCCAGAGGGCACAGATGTATATAAGAAGACATCTTTCAGTCATTAATACACAATTGTGACACAAACACTTGTGTCCTTGGTCTCAGGATCCTCTCCTACTCAGCTGTCGTCATGGCCTCCGAGCTAGAAAGATGGTTTAAGGATCCGCGGGAAAATAAAACCTTCATTTTTAATTACGGTTTACAAGTCTACTCGTTATTATTTTGCTCAACAACTTATCAACAATCTGAACACAAAAACCTTACCGACTCTTCCTATTTAAACGTCGTAAAAAGGTACGGAAAGGAACCATGCTGTGTGACTCTAGTCAGCAAGCCTTCTCAAAAGCACTCTGCTAGTGACTCCCGTTTTGCCTCCCATTCTAATGAACCCCACCGAAACAGATTGTGTTGCATTTCCGTAACTAGCTGCAGTACACTTTACTTCCAACTTGCATTCTAATTCTAGTATGTAGTACAATTAGTAATTATGTACTAAAGACTGAATGATGCCTCTGTATAATTATGCATACATCCCCTCTCACTGGGTCACAAAAGTAACACTGACAAATTTTTTTAAACAATCTACCTAACTAAACATTACAAAATCCACTGATAAAATATTTTTAAAAACACTATCTTTTCCCCAAACATATTCAAATTAAAATTACTGATAAATTAATTAGAGATCAGGTTGCCTTTAATTAATTTTCTAGACACAGAACACAAATTTGAATTAACCAATAAGTAAATCTACCACTACTAACTTAGAATGGACATCAAATCTAGAAACTGTGTGTAAGACTTAATAAATACAAGGTATTCATCCATGTTATAAAAAGTACTAACTGTATATCAAATTCAATATAAACTAAAATATTTTAATTGCATCGTTTTGTTTACTTGGTAAAAAGTGGTTAACCTGAACTGAAATTAGAACAGATCTTGGGGAAACTATTTAAATGTATAAGTTTTTTTTTTTTAATTACTTCCTTGGCTTGTTAACATTACTATGAATGACATTGCTTAGATCTTGTTAATATTTTATATTCTTGAGTATACTTTTTTTAAGCATTTTTCTCATTCAAAGCTAGTTCAGTTCGACACGAGGAAGGTAGACCAGTTTTCAACAGTACTAGCCCAACCAATAGATTTTTTCTTGTTATTGAATTTAACAGCAAGCGTTAAATCCATAGTAACTTTAAGATTAGCACATAGGTATGTAAAATAAAAAAAATATCAGACTAAAAACTATTTAGACAAATAACAATAAATTAGGACTTTTTGGGGGTTTTCGTTGATATAATAAAAAGTTATGAATGGATCACCATACTTCCAATGAGACATTTGTAGAGAATTAAAAAACTTACAAAATAGTTTTTATAGACCCCAATAAAACCATTTTTTCATAGAAAGAGTCAGAAAAATGTTAAAAAATTGCCATTTTTCAAAATTTTGTTTTTGTTAATTTACAATATTAATGGCAGATCTTTCTGCAAATGATTGTTTATTATGTGTACTTCAAACAGGCGGAAGATGAAATTTGTCGAGCTAATAGTTTTTGCATAATGCACTATCAACCTGAGTGGCCTGTTTTAAACTTACCAAAACGGATTCTGAAAGAAGACATTAAAACCTACAATTCGTATATCTTTGATTTTTGAATAGGGATGATAAAATATGATAAAAATGCATCCGAACATAGTGAAAAACTCATAAATTTGTGACCAATGTCGAGAGAGGCTATGATAGTGGGGGAACCAGCAGCCTGCCGTACTTTTCTCCTCTACTGTTGGTTCCCCCTTAACCCTTCAACATGTTTTGCCGTACGTGATACGGCGGGATTTTTGTTCCCTTGGCGCGTTTTGACGTATAGCGTATGCTCAGGAACATTCCATTAGATGCTTCCATCTAGAAGCTAAACTTGAAACTATCTCGAAGCGATCGATATTGTAGCATAAAGTGAGATGTTAGCTGATTGAAATAAAAATACAATATTTCTGTTGCCTTTAGTGACGAAATTAGTTCACCAGTGCCACAGCTGTTTTACCATACAAGTTTGTGATATTGTTGACATTGTGTCTACTACGTATTTCTTTACATTGGATCACTTATAGTGTGTTTTATGTTTGTTAGTTGATTGAATACGTTCGGAAATCGTGTTTTGAATATTTTATTTTGGTTTTATTAGCGTTTTCTTAGGTATGTGTTTTGTGATAAGACTACCACACTAAAAGTAACTTTTGACTGGAATGTAAATATGTTATCACAAATAAACTCATGTGTTATTGATATTTCAAAAAATAATGTAATCTGCTGTTTAATTTAGTAAAAGAATCATTAAAATATTCCAAAAAAATAAGTTAGTTACTAAAGTTTTCATACAAACATGTTGCATAACTCCTGAAAGCTTAAAAAAGTCCCACAGCATGGACAGTTTTTCTCATAAAAAGTCACACGTTGAAAAAATATTGTAACAAAGATATGAAAGTTTTAAACGTTTTTTTACTTTTCTCGGTGAAAAATAGACTGATTGGGGTTTTTTTAATTCTCTACAAATATCATATTGGAAGTATCATGATCCATTCATAACTTTTTTTATAATATCAACGAAAAACCAAAAAAAGTCCTAATTTATTGTTAATAAAAAATGTGCTAAAGCTCCTTGCCTGATAATTTTTGTGTTTTACATACCTATGAAGTCACTGTGGGTGTCGCTTGCTGTTGATTTCAATAACAAAATTAGCCTTTTATTGCTATATCGGCTGAGCTATATTGGTGTATGGTTTACACACTGGTACCAAGTGACAGTGTAGTTAAGTGAATCGTGAGGCAAGACTACACACACACACACACGAGGAGGCATGCTTAAATCAAAGTGCGCTTACCTGGTGTAATGGTTGATGCATGAGAGCTGAAGAATGGTGTTGGTGAGGAGGTAGAGCAGGGATGTACAGTTGGGGAGCAAACCCACCGCTTGGTGCTAGACCTGTGTTCTGACTTCCTGGGATGTTGAATGGTGGCGGAGTTCCAGAATGGAAACCTTGCTTGTCGTACGACTGTAAAAAAAAAATCATTTAACATTACACTTCACTTCCCTCATTAAGTGAAGGCTTACAATCAAACCAATAAGAATAAAAAAGGCCACTAGCTTTTTTTTTGTATCATTGCTATTTTATTCTAAGAATGAAAACAATAGGTTTATGGAAACAGAAATATGTTATAGATACTTTAGATTCGAAGTTATTTAAATATTTCTGTAAAGGGCAATGTTAAATAATTAGCAATAAATGAACGCACATTAAGGGTCGGCTCTAGCTGTCGGCCATGTTGGCTGACACTCCATAACACCAATGTTAAATTAAAATCCAAATTTTTCCTTTGTTTTTGATCGGAAAATTATAAACGATGTGCCATTTTAAAGGTATGGTCATATGCATGCAAATGGCTTTTTCAAAAGTAAGAAAAATATTTTGTTTAATATCTATTAACAATTTATATTTTTTTATGTTGTCACTATTAATTATAGCGAAAAACTACCAAGCCATTCGCATGAAGAATTTCATCCCCAAGAGTTTGATATTTTTAAAAAACGCTATTTGAACAATAGTGGGTTTTTAATGGATTTAGGCTGAGCAATGTCCGTGTAACCTACCGCTGCTATAGGGTGATTTTAAATATTTTTTACGTTGTAACTACTAATTATAGCGAAAAATTACCAAGCCATTCGGATGAAGAATTTTGTCCCCAAGAGTTTGCTATTTAAAAAAAAACGCTATTTGAATAATTGCGGGTTTTAAATGGATTTAGGATGAGCAATGTCCGCGTAACCTACCGCCGAATTGCGGGTTTTAAATGGATTTAGGATGAGCAATGTCCGCGTAACCTACCGCCGCTTTAGGGAGTCGCAGGTTGCTTTTTGTTTTACTAGAGCCGACCCTTAATAGTTTGTACAGATTTATCAACTATTAATAATTAATTTACTAAATATTGCTAATTTTACTCAGTGTATATTATGCACTACATATTACAACATTTATACGAAATATATATCAAATTAAACAAACGTGTCAAAAACAATGTTTAAATGTAAATAAATAATAATAATATTTAAATAAAAACAAAATTTCATGGGAAAAAATGTGCACAGTGCGTAACTATATATATGCACTTGAAATATTACACTGATTATATACAAAACATACACGAATTATAATACATAGTAATAAAACGTAATTCTTGAAACTGTGCACTAATTGTTAGACAATAAACGTGGCTGATGATGACTGGAGCTGAGTATATACGATTCAGCATCACCGACCCGAGCGCTAGGTGCGTCTAAAGATGTTTTCACTTCAATAATATTAGTCAAAAGTTCATTCACACAAAAACTATAAACCTAATTTTAATTCAACAATTTTAAAACTAATATTAAATTAGTTTTACAAATAGCAACATAAAATTAACATAATATAGTCAAGTCCATCTACATAAAGAATATGTGGATTGAGATGGAAAGAGGAACAAAATTAGGGAATGAACAAGAAAGTGTAAAGTGTTCTCCCATTGAGGACACTGTAAGACAGGAACAAGTGAATGACCCTTGTTTTTAGTGGAACGGTAGTTCATTTATTCAGGAACTAAACATCTCTATTTTGTTTATGTCGACAGAGTAAATATCATTTCAATAATAAAGATACTCACATTAACTTTGCTAAGCGTTGCATGGCTTTTGCCGTACATACTGGCTGAAAGATCTGTATTACTTGAAGAAGGGTTAGCCCCTGTTGGCGTACCAGCTGTTGCCTTCGTCTGGGCAGGTGAACTAGCGTAGCCTCCGGCACCTCCTCCTACTTTACTGTAGTCAGCAGCACCTGCTTCATATCCAGACCCATATCCACCAGCTGAACCGTACCCACCCGGTCCTTTATACTGTCCACTACTCGAGTTACCGTGACCACTCGCTGCTGCTGTGGGTGCAACCTACAAGTAAAAAATATGGCTGGTTTATTTACTCACCTGAAAGTTTTAAGTAAATAAACCTGCATTTTTATATTAAGAAAACTTTGTTCTTGAATTTAAAATGTAGAAGTTCTCTAATCTGGCATCCCATGATTTACTTTTTAATTAATTCCGTTACTGATCTTCAAAATTCATTGCTATGTACACCCTGTATACTCTTATATTATATTGTTATAAGGTGACGGCTCACTGTAATCCGTTTTTTAAGAGGCACTGCCTTCAATTTATATTCTGGACTGTCTGTTATATGTTAAGGGGCATATAGACCCTTACTGAAGTAAGTTCTGGGCTCTTCTCATAAGTATTGGACCAGAAAAGGTTTAAATATTAAGAGTAATCATTGTCACTAACAGACAACATTGTAAAGTTTTGAAAATAATGCTGTCAGATATTATAACAGTCTTTCCAATAAAGTATAAAGTAAAGCTTCTAAACATAAAATCTTTTAAAGTTACTATAAAAAGGGCACTGTTGGAGAGTGCTAGCTATAACTGTAATGAGTTATTCATTTTGCTCATTTGATTTCTAAAAGAGAGGCCTGGGCAAAAAAAAAAATTTAGGATTGTAGAAGGGAGTGAATTGTACAAACAAATTGCATGCCTTTCTAGTTACCATTACTTTTGTATGTTTTAAGTTGTTTAAATTTAGTCATGTTTGTATGAGGCGTATTCGTAAAGTAAGTACGGTTTCATTCTAGCGCCACCGCAGCGCTGCGGTCAGTATTGTGCGCATGCGCACTAGTTTTCTTTGTTCACTAGCTCTCAACTGACGCCATTTTGGTTGCTCTACATTGTATTTTCAGTTTGCTGTGCATATTTGAAATGTTTAAGACAATTACTGAGATTCGTGCTGTAATTTGATTTTTGAAGAACGCAAGGAATGTGAAACCAGGTGAAATTTATCGTCAAATTAAAGATGTTTACGGTAAAGATCCGATTAGTGATGGAATGGTAAGAAAGTGGGTTACAATGTTTAATGGAGGTTAAACAAACGTCCACAATGAGGCACGGAGTGGTCGGGCTTCTGTTTTCAACGATGATTTGGTAAGGTAAGTTGACATAAAAATCCACGGAAACAGACGTTTCACAATAACTACGCTTTCAGACAAATTTCCGCAGATTTCACGAACTGTTTTGTAAGAATTTGATGAAGACCGCTTACATTATCACAAGGTGTGTTGACTACAGGTTCCAAAAATGCTCACTGATGTTCCCAAAACCAAGCGACTTGGCAGTGCTTTGACATTTCTCATACGGTAGTGTTGAGGGAGAGGACTTTTTAAACCAAAATGTGACAGGTGATGAAACTTGGGTTCTTCATGTCACACCAGAATCCAAGCAACAATCAATGGAGTGGAGACACACTTAATCTTTAAAAAGACAAAATTTAAAAACAACAATATCAGTACAAAAAAATCATGTGCACTGTGTTCTGAAACAGGAAAGGGGTTTAGAGCTGAAACCATTACTGCGGCACGATATTGAGAGACTTTGAGAAAACTCCAGTGTGCAATACAAAACAAACGGAGAGGAATGCTCAGTAAAGGAATTGTGTTGCTCCATGACAATGCTCGCCCTCATACTGCTGGTGAAACTCAAAATGGTGAATCAACAGTTTCGTTGAAAGCAGTTCGCCGTCCGTACAGCCCGGACTTGGTGCTATCCAACTCCTACTTGTTCCTGCACATGAAGTGCTTTGGATACGACGATGAGTTGAAAATGCTGTGCAGTCTTGGCGATAGTCACTGGTGAGAAATTTCTAACAAGAAGGTATAGAAAAGCTGGTTACCTGCTACGACAAGTGTTTGAACATTAGCAGAAACTATGTAGAGAAATAGTTTAAGGGTTGCTGTTTCATGTAAAATAATTTTTTTTTTTTTTAAATATTGTTTCACTGTTTGCTTGTATTGTTTTGTTTTTGTTTTTTTCAAAACGGTACTTAATTTACGAATATGAATCATACATTTCTTTGTCTTGTTGATTTGTACTATTTTTATTATTGCTTTATTTTTGTGCAGTAAATTTTTTGGTATCATATCTGCTATTGTTGTTTTATTGACATACAAATATAAAACACTGACAAAATTATTATACAATACTGACAAATTGTTTGTACTATGTATTATTATTTTTCCTTTGTTTGTTATATCTAATTGAATTAGTTGTATTCAGTGTACTAGGACTAAGCTGTGATGACATTGGTATGCATCTTGTAGTGTTTCTGCAATAAATAGATGAAATAAAACATGTTTACGTAAAGAATTCTAGAACAAAATAAAGAATATGAAGAATTTCTAAATTAAATTCTCTCTCAACAAAAAAATATTGGTTTACAAACTGACATGCAATATCAAAACATAAACAGAAACAAAGACCTTACTGGGTATAATGTAGGAGTTCCGTATTGAAACTGCGTTCCAGCAGGGATCATGGATCCTCCGTAGAACGCATACGCGTAGCCCGGTGGAAGTGCCGTGTGATTGAGCATTGGTTGTTGATGACCTTGAGTGGCATTTTGCTGTGACAAAGTCGAAGGAACAGGCGAAGCGTTATTGTCTGCTCGAGCGAACCTTCCGTCCGACATCGAGTAGGCTACACTCGCTAAACCTGCTTCTCTCCCTGTCGCTAGACTAGTAGGCGCTTGTTGAAATCCCATATCTGCGTAGTATCCAGCTGCCTGAAATAACGGAAGGTTTTTATTAAAACATTGTTTAACCTTTCTTTTTTCGGTAATTTTTCCGAGCATTATATTTTTTAGAATAAAAATCATAAAAACAGAATATCAAGTACATTTTTATTTTATTTTTAGATGTTTTTTTTTTCATATATTGATTTATTAATATAACTTTTATTAATACACTTTTGTAATTTTAAGGCTCGGCAAGAGTGCAAAACATTTCTGAGTTGGCCGCAGATCTCCAAGTGGCAAAGCTGTACACTACTAGAATTGAGTTTGTGAGCATTTCATTCTTCCACTGGCAAATATATAAAAGCGGAAACTAGAGGGTTACAGACACACTGAAATGCGCATGCCTGGCAATGTATGTAAGTATGTGTTAATATACACAGCTTTCTCTCACACATTCAAAATTACCGTTGTAGTATTTCTCCGCGAACAACAAATTGATGTGATAACCACCAGAGTGCAGGCCAAGCAATTGCGCAGGTACATAAATTTGGCACGAACATTCTTCCACAATAAAGCAGATTTTTTCTTCATAAATTATATAAATTTATAGAAATTACTTTTTGACATTTTTGTGAGCTTTTTACATTTTTTATGTGTTTGCATGATTGAAATAAGAAAAAATCACAAACTTTGATTTTGAGTTAAAAAAAAAATTTAGTTAAGAACAAATTAAAAAAACTAAATGATATCCACAGTCGGACTGTCCTAACCTTTAACCCTTTGCACTCTAGTAGGATTTTTAATATAAGTCCTCTGGGCTAGGATGGCCAGTAGTGTTGCCCACAGCCATTTCTTTGTCAAGTATGAATAGTTGGTGCAAGTTACATTCCTCTCAACACGGATGGCCAGCAGTATTGGACAAGGTAAAATCCCTAGAAAGCCCGGATGGCCAGTAGGACTGGCCACACATATGATCTGCATTAATTTATTTTTAATAGTTTTATTTTGTCTGGATTGTGCTGAAACCTAACGTCCAAATCTTAAACTAATTAATTTCCGCTTTTTCTCTGGTCTGTGTTGTATCAAAACGTAGCAGTATTCGTTACATTATAGCCTTACCAGCAGTTTAGTTTTACGCTGCGGTGGTCTAGGCTAGTGTTTTTAAATATTGAAGTAATTTAATAAAACAAATGTTAATTGGTTTATTATTGCTTTTAAGTGCTTTTTTTGTTAACAAGTACTTCATTTTGTTTTATTTACAATTACCAAAAATATTGTAAGATAAGTTGTATACAACGGTTTATTTTATTCATTAAAATATATTATAACTATATATTTACAGCTAAACCAAAAACTCACCAATAAATAATATATCTACTTACTTTTTTTGTATGGCAAAATAAAAAAGTTACTAAAAGCCCACGATTTTGTTAAACAAAAATAAATACCCACTAACAACATTTCAGATTGTAGTGAAAATAATTCAGAGCTGTTGACGACGCACGACCGAGATGGCGGCAGAGCTGATAACAGTAACGTAAGCGGTCAGTCAAGCTGGCCATCCGAGCTGTGAGGATGGCTAATTCGGTAAATATTCAGAGCTGACTGAGAATAGCGGATGGCCAGTACTGCTGGTAAAGGGTTAAAACAAAACAAGGGACTGCCCTCACTATCGAAAAAAACAATGATAACGACCTTAATGTTCGACTTTGACAGACATGCCTTTTTAGAGCAAGGAGACTTACTGGTTTTCAACCGACTCAGTTCCGCTTTTAAATCGCTAATACCGTACCACTTGTAATCAGTCTTCTCAGTTACCAAATTATTGCCATACAACGATTTTAACATTTCATGAGCTTCTTTGGTACTTACAACTTGAAACAAAACTTAATGTTAATATGCTGTTCGAAATCCATGATGCGTGACAGACACGGTAAACACGACCTCACTCTGATGGCTCTGGAAGCTGACTGACAAAAGTCAGAACAAGTTCAAACTTGACATTGCCTGTCTCAACAGATCAGGCTATCGGACATATTAGATCAAATATATGTAGCGTCAGCAGTTGCATCATACCTCGTATCTGCAACATGACTCTTGTCAAACATTTGTACGAGTTCTCATACACAAAACCATATCAACCAGTGATGTTGCTCAGCAGCACATACATTTGCTGTCTATATAACATGTCACTGTCGGGATGTTTGAAAAGTTACCTTTCAAAAAGAAAACTTAGCCAGTATATTTAATGAATTCACTTACCAGGTGGGGTGGTATCCTCTGCTGAAGCATCTGCAGTTCTTCGTAACTATATACAGGTTGTGCTTGATGGAAGTAAGGAAGACCTCCTTGGCTCATAATGTACTGCGTACTTAGCATAGGTGGGACGCCCGGAGGTATACTGGGTACTAATCCACTCTTACTCGCTGTTGAAATAGCTGTGACTTTGGTAGAGGCGGCAGTCTGGCTGGTGGACAGCCCTAAGGAGGGAGTTGCACTTACTGTAGTAGCTGAAGGAATATTACTACTGGAAGCTGAACCACTGTCGTACTGAAATCAAAACACAGATTTCAGTTCTGTTATAAATATATAATCTTATATTCATAATTTAAAATGACAGACAGGATTGGTCTTTATAGAAAACTGCCGTCACAAATGGGGGCAATACTTATCAATAAACTTCTTCTAAAAGGAATACAATTAAGGTCATATAATTCTTTTAAATACAGGGTTAAGCGATTGCTGGTGTCTGGGTCATTTTACTCGGGGGGGAGATATTCTGTATTTTGGTAGCTTTGGCTAAAGAGGTGTCCTTGGCATCACTATCATGCTGCATAAAATGTAGTGTGCCCTGAGTTCATTCTGTTAGTTATGTATTTTGTTGTAATGTTAAAATATCTAATTACTGATGCGGTAGAGTTATTGATGTAACTGAAACGATTAAATCAGAGTCTTTTACTATATTTATTTGTATTTCAATTATGTATTTTAAAGATGTACTATGTTATATCATAGTGATTGTTAAGTGTTGATGTAATCTAAAATTGACTATAAGTATCCTGTAATTTATAAATAGTTATAGTACACTTGCTATGCAATATAAATGTCAAAAAGCAATAGAAATAAACAAAATCGTACCCTGCTACAATAATTTGGACTTGTTTTGACTGAAAATAAACCTCATTCAGGCCAGGCCTGAGAAATAACGGTCTTAAATGTTCGAATATAACTATAATGAAGGTGAAGATGACCCTTCAGGTTTTCCGTCTTTATAGTAAATTGTTTTTTAAATGACTTCCACAAACTGCTGAAATGAGTTTTCATGTATTTTAGTAGCAAATACAGTGTTTAGACCTGTTCTTTATGAAGTTATCAAAATGTATTGCTTTAGAAACTGTAACAAATGAATATCTGTTACATGAATATCATTCACACTTACGACACGATATCAGCGGTCATGGAAACTAACTTAAACTTAAGAGTATCTTTCATGTTCACCAACATGTCGATGTCGTCTAAATGCAAGGAGCATAAATTTGTTTTACTTTTTGGGAGATAATTTTGTATGATATACTAAATCAACGATATATAAACGAAACAAAAAAAAATTACATACACAAAACAATTTTACTCTCATGAAGATAGAGATTTTTTGATAGGGTTCCAGTGTCAATTATCAACAATTGGTTCGGATTCGAGGAAATTTGGATGCGACCCATTTCTAATTTTTACTCTAATATTTTTTTGTTAAGACGGTTGTTTATTAAGTGTTTTTTTTTTAAGTCTTTAATACAGAATACATTTCTTTTCTTTCCATTTATCGTTTACCTGTGAATCCTTCGTCGTTGAATTCAGCGCAGCAGTCATTTTATGATTCTGTTGCACCGTCGCTGTCGGTGGATTACTCGCAGCGTAACTGTTTTGATAAGGATACGCTGTACCCGCACCTCCACCGTACGCAGACTGCTGAGGATATGCTTGGCCTCCGCTCTGATAACTGGATGCTGTAGGATAAGACTGATATGTATATGATGTCGTCTGTTGCACTGCCCCGTATGAATTTGTATTAGGGTAAGAATTGACCGACTGTGTACTTTGTGCTCCCGTACTGCTCGTTGCACCGTAAGCACCGCTACTGCTAGGCGTGTAGCCCGTTGTTTGGGACGAGTTGTAGCCACTGTTATTTGATGTTACCTGGATAGCAAAATAAAATAAATTTCATAAGTAATAATAATATATTATTTGTGTCAAGTACAACAATATAGTTCCTACATTCATAAAAAACTTTTTGTAGATATTAAATGCAGTAGACTAAGTTGAATATCTCAAGTCCAGATTTATTTAGTAGAAAACAATATATTGGGAAAACGGAGCGAGGGCCAGCCGATCTTTTGCCGTGGGGGTCATAAACTGTCAAAACAGCCAGGTAGGGCCGAGGGCCAGTCGACTCCCCAGAGCGGAAGTGATTCAGGGGAGGGGTAAGATTAAATGCATAGAGTACGATTCTAAACTAATTTCTATAGAAGAGTTTTAGGTTAGGTTAGGTTTTTTTTTAATTATAATTATATAAAGTGATAATACGACGAAATATTATAATTATACAAATATTATAATCATACTGTTATCGGCAAAATACTGTGACTAAACAGTTTAGGTAAGTCCTCTAGTTTTTTTTTATTCTAATTATATAAAGTGATAATACGACGAAATATTATAATTATATAAATATTATAATCATACTGTTATCGGAATACATAAACGATAATTAAAACCTTTCCACCCCCACACCCACCGCACAGTAGAACAGGTCACTGATCCCTAGCCGGCTGGCCCTCGCTCCGCCAAGCCTCTGGCTGTCAAATTACCCTCGTCAAAGTTTTTAGGCAACTGGCCCTTGGCCCTGCACTCAATATGTTGTAAGGGACTAACGGCTGTGACATCATCAATTTGATTTAAAAAATATGCTTCCTATCTAACCTACAAGATTTCTTTGTTAATTTTTAAAATGACAGCGTAATAAAAAAACCATCAATTAGTTACCTAGATAATAGATAAAGACAGTGGGAGGGACAAATCAGAAAAACAATGTGATCATTGCTCGTGGACTAATAATGAATATTGATCATTGAACAACAGTGACATTCTATGATCATACAACTAAATTGTGATGCATATGTTATAGAAAGTAAGTTCCTTCTACATTCATCCTCGGACCGAGATAGTCATAAGTAAATTGCTTTTGTAATAAAGTTTTGGACAGAAGTCCATCAAGAGAACATATGTATATATCAAGTTCAAAACAACATTAGAATGGTCTAGATGTGCTTACAGTAAAAGAAAATTCCATCGAAACAAAAAGATTCAACAGATACGAAATATACTTGTCTTCACATGGCCTCAGGTGTTAAGATGGGTATTCATTGATAACAAAATTAAGACAGTGGGGTGAGAAAGTGTACAAAATGAACATTGTATTAAAACCAGGTAGTATGTAAGAAGTATTTTTATAATCTCATAAATAAGCTCTCTTTAAACAACCATTTTAATATTTGATACTTCGTTTTCAATCAATTATTAGATGCTTCTTTTACTTTCTCACTATACTATAGTATAGAGAAAGTATAGTGATCGCAAAAAAAATCGATGTTGAGATTTTTGTGGAAATATCCGTTTTGGGACCCCCTGAGTACAAAAAAGTGGTTTTTACAAAATGTCTGTATGTATGTCTGTATGTATGTATGTATGTCTGTATGTATACAAAGCTAGAGAGAAAACTATTCGATCGATTCAACCAAATTTGCACCAGACATGTCAAGTAGGCCTGTATAGATGCACGAAAAAGGGTTTTGAAAAATCTTGAAAAACAACCCCCTTTTTGGCCAAAAAACCTCCAAAAAATCAGTTATTATTTTTTTATAAAAAAACGGCTCTAACGATTTTGATAAAATTTGGCTTATTTGTAGCCTTTAATGTGCCCTACCATATGCAAAAACCCGCATCTTTCTAAAAATTCTCGTTTAGCTAATAATAATAATAATAACTGATTTTTGGGGTTTTTTGGCCATAAAGGGGGTTGTTTTTCAAAATTTTTCAAAACCTTTTTACGTGCATCTATAAAGTCCCAATTGACGTGTTTGATGCAAATTTGTTCGAAATCGATCGAATAGTTTTCTCTCTAGATAATAATAATAATAATATTTATTAGTTAATCTCCAACTTTAATAAAAAAAACTCTCCTACCCCACCCTACAAGTCACTGTGAATCTGTTTAGTAATTTAAATATGTTTGTGAGAAAGTATGTGCCAGTTCCTGGTACCGTTTATTTTATTAATTATAACAATAAATATGTTTTGAAAAATATTTTAAAGTAATTTCTGTATTTTCACTTCTTGTACCCGATCTCCTATATACTGAGTGCCTTTGAGCCAATGAACTCAACACCGAGTGGTTAAATGTTTTCTTAACTTAATAAACTTTTAAATGGTGCTGCCAAGTGGGGCTTTTACCCGTTTTGGTAATCCGTTTGTGTTACACAATACAAATATAATAATTTATCATTTATATTGAACAGTCATATTATCAAACATTTCATAGTACAACCACAAACACTTTTTAAATAATAAAAAAAAACCCAATTGTTCAGTAAAATCTGCACAATTCCCAAATCTATTTTGTTACCCATATGATCAAAACATCTGTCAATTGTAATTTGAAACAGTACACACACCTGACTACAGCAGTTACTGAAGATTATATGGAGGGGTTTTATTTGTCATTTAGTTTGTGGACAAAAAATCACTCACAATATCATTAAAATGATATAGTGGTGTAATAGGCAGTCGGTAAAGGTCAATTTAGACCAAAAGTACCAGTAATTTGCAATACGGCTGAATTTTTTTTTATAAGTACATTAAAGTATGTAGATTAACATAAAAAAAAGTTTACCAGTCTATCGATTTCCCAAAGTCGAAAAAAAAAAATCGATTATCATTTTTTTTTCGATTATCCTTAATATTTCGAGCTGGGATGAAGATAGAGGAAAATAAAAAATACCACCGTGTAGGGGAGGTATTTTTCAACAAAAAAGGTCATATGTATTTATTTCGTCCGAGCAATGTTTTGTCTGGAAAAAATTCGATAATGCAGGTATGTATTTTGCAGCAGGGAAAATCACTAAAAGGGGACATCTTATTCATATATGAAGCGTTGGCTCATTCTAAATTGGCCGAATTTTAATATATCGAATTGAAACTTGACATAGGAGTTAAAATATCTATTTTAAACATTTATGCTGAGTCTCAGCTTGTTATCTTGCAAATTACCCGATCTAGAGCCACTTGACTTATTAATGGGTTTCTCGATTTTAGGAGTACCGGACCCACCAATTCATTTTAAACAGCTCCAGTTTAGAAAATTTTCAAAATATCAACCTGAAAGTTTTTTTACAAGTTAAATATATATATTCAAACAAGTTCAAGGAGTATAAACCTTTTTCATTATTTACTTTTAAAAGCACAAGTAAATTAAAAAAGTACAATTTTAGACCTTTTTAGATTTTTCATCAAAACGCTTGAGTTGATCAGCTGCAGATTAGTCATTTTTTTAAATATAGTTTTTAAAATAAGTATAGCAAAAAACAATTGTATTTTTAACTTCTGTACCAATTTTTAAATCAATATGTTCAAAAATGTCGAAAATGGAGTCGTTGAATCCAAAAGTGTTATAGTTAAAACGAGATAGGTAAAACAGAAGACTATTTTCAAGCGCCTCGTTTTTAAAAATAACAAGAAAAAAATCGTTCATACTTACTAAGAATATTTATACTGGTGTACTCAACTTGTAAAACAAATTTGATGTTGATATTCCAAAAAGTTTCTAAACTGGAGCTGTTTAAAATGAATTGGTGGGTCCGGTACTCCTAAAATCGATAATCGAAATCGACTCCTAGATCGGGTCATTTTCAAGATAACAAGCTGAGACTCAGCATAAATGTTTAAAATATATATTTTAACTCCTATGTCAAGTTTCAATTCGATATATTAAAATTCGGCCAATTTAGAATGAGCCAACGCTTCATATATGAATAAGATGTCCTCTTTTAGTGATTTCCCCTACTGCAAAATACATACCTGCATTATCGAATTTTTTCCAGACAAACCATTGCTCGGACGACATAAATACATATGACCTTTTTTGTTGAAAAATACCTCCCCTACACGGTGGTATTTTTTATTTTCCTCTATCTTCATCCCAGCTCGAAATATTAAGGATAATCGAAAAAAAATGATAATCGATTTTTTTTTCGACTTTGGGAAATCGATAGACTGGTAAACTTTTTTTTATGTTAATCTACATACTTTAATGTACTTATAAAAAAAAATTCAGCCGTATTGCAAATTACTGGTAGTTGTAACCTATACCGACTGGGCTATAAATGGTAACTACAATCCTGGGTAATAATTTACAAGTGTACATTTTAGGTAAAGTCAAGTTTACCAAATCAAATATTTAGCAGCCAAAGGTTACAGTAAGCACTAAATTGATTGAAAGCACCTAATTGTTCACTCAGCCACCATTGAGATGTTTCACTTTTACCTCAAAAAGAATTAATATAATAGGTTGAAATTTTGCAAAATGGGGTTTGCAATATTTTTCTGAATGTTAAAGAATGGTATTTGGACAAAATACTTTCTGAAGAAAAAATGGTATTCTCAGGTCCACTGGAGCATAAGGATGCATTTTGAGTGATCCGTTTAAGTATCATGTATTTCACAAAATAAACAAGTCAATTCAAGAAATGTATTTATAAAAACATATTTGTTATTACAAAATATTTTTTTAAATCCAACAAAATATTTAAAAGTTCTTTATTCCGTAAAGATTGTTTTTGAAAGCGTATTGCTTACCTAAAAAGACTTCTTAACTTATTTTCTAAGTGAACTTTAAAACGATTGATTTCTTGCTTTGTTCCACTCGCAGCGGAAAAGCAAGTTTGCACCTCGACCTTGCGGCCTCGGGTTTTGGACTGATTTGCTTCGTTTGCAGCGTACAAACTCGGACGTCGGTCTCTTATCAGAAGATACCCACACGGTAAAACCCCCCCACATGGATTTGAACCGGGCACTTTTATAGTATTACTGGAAATGAACGTTTTAGTTATGTTTATTTCACAGTGTAATCAACAATAAAAATTTTAAGAGACTGTAGAAAGCTTTGGGCATTCTGATTTCCTGAAAAAATTCAACTTGTGTACCTGTGATGTGGAATAATTTGAAGAGTTGTAAGTGGAAACTGGTGTTTGATAAGAAGGTGTGGCCTGCGCTTTCTGATACGTCGGCGTTTGGTACGATTCAGAAACTGAGTTATATGCTAACGACACATCAACTGCCGTCGACTGTTTGGACGAACTATTAGAAAGTTCTGTCAACGCATTGCTAGCTGCTGCATTTGCTGACCTCACCGAGTTTTGACTGCTGCCATAACCACTGCTCACCGTGGTATCGGACTGCATCATCGACTCGTTGGCAGCCAACTGAAAACAGCAAGAGTTTGTATCCCAATAGTTTAATTGAGTTACCATTTAAACATGAAATGTATATTTAACCATTTACACATATAGTTGACACTTGACTGCTCCACCAGATCCATTAAAAATAGAACTGTTTGCGGAGGTATATTTGTAAATTTGCCACATATTTTATTCAGATAAAATTAAAAGAAAGAAGAGAAAATAGTTGAGAAGTTAAAAATATTTGTTTTCATTTGATTATTTTGAATGTGTTTAGGCCTACTCAAAAAAATATTATTATTTCATTTTATTACGAATAACAATAAAAGAGTTTATAGGTTTCAAAGTATTTTTTTTTTAATTAAAAAATATCTCCATTTAAATATATTTATTCAGAAAAATATTTTTCCGAATACAAATTTTGGGAAATCATGATGCATTAATTTAAAAACCGTGCTAACACAAATAAAAAAGTTACAGTATGACGCAATATTTAAGAAAATATCTATTATTAGCCGAATTTTTGAAAAAAATAAGAGCTATTACACTCGACCCAACTTGAAAACGGTTTCATTACTATATATATATATGTTTTATTCCCGGATTGATAAGTGGTAATAAATATGCTTCAAAATTGCTGATTTTTTGGTGAAAGGCTAGTAGGATTCTTCAGGTACACTTTTTTTAATTTTTAGATCCGATTCAAAATGGCGGCGTTATACCGATTAATCGTTTTTGGGTAGGGATTTAATGGTATATAAGTAAATATTTTTAGTTTTCGATTTTACACAAAATGGTAGCTTGTTTGATTCAAACCATAATGGCAAAGTTAGAGCGAGGAAATTGCATTATTTCTCCCACTCTAAGATCGTGTGCAGTTTTTGAGCAACATCTTTCGAAAGGTAATTAAATTTATTACAATCCTGTGCAAAGGTACTTCAGGTACAGTCTCCAGAACAAGGAACAAAATTGATAGGAAGCTCCCGATAAATGATTTTTTCACTATCCATATCAGGTTTTTGCACAATTTTTCCCACTCATAAGACCGTGTGCAATTTTTGAGCTATATCGTTCGAAAGATAATTAAATATACTACAATCCTGTGGAAGTAATTCGGGTGCAGCCCCGGAACAAAGAACAAAACTGACAGGAAGCTCCAGATAAATGTTTTTTTCATTATCAATGTAAGGTAATTGGGCAATTTCTCCCAATCATAAACCCTTGTGCA
>JAGFPH010000287.1:448793-477141 GCA_018207615.1 Philaenus spumarius | reverse complement strand
CGAAAGTAAACAAGCATGGTAAGAATAGGCCTAACCTATTTACAGATACCATGCGTGGCCAGCTGCCTCATTTGAATCTGATGAGAGAGCAAAAGAGAGAAGTGTTAAACTTGGTATCTTCGAAGTACAGAAAAATAATTGTATGTAATTGCTGACCCGTACGGCGTTGCCCGTGGTGGTTGGTATTTTCAGTCTTTTTAACGTAATTGTATTTTTTTTAAGTATTCAGTCAGTGAGTGGTATTTGTCTTTTATATATATAGATCTTAAATAATAAAAGCACTATTTTGTCATAATAATAAAAGATCTGAAATTATGATTTTAGTAACTTTGATCCCCCCAAACCCCCCCTAAAATTTCGAATTTTTTTAATCCCTTTCTTAGCGAGCGCCTATGGCCCTAGAGGAAGCTACATACCAAATTTCATTCCAATCTGTTCAGTAATTTTGGAGAAATCGTGATTTAGTAATTTTTACCCCCCAAGCCCCCTTAAAATTTCATTTCTTCGCATAACTGTGATAACAGTCGACACTGTAATGGCCGGCTTTTTACAAAATTAACCAACTTACCAGTTTCGTTCAACACTGTTTTTAGCTCAGTGGGCATGACCTTGGTAGCTAATGCCTGGAGATGCAGAAAACAATGAACCCAAGTGGCATTAGGCACGACATTTTTCATCCGTCTCACGAAACCGCTGTCTTTCCCAGTCATTGCTTTGGCACTATCACTGCAGATTGAAATACACTTTTGAAAGTAAATTTGAAGCGAATCGGTTGCAGACATGAACATTTTAAACATTTCCTCACATGATGCGTGGTCAGGCAAATGGTTGCAAAATAAAATGTCTTCTTCCACACTACTGTCACCCTCAAAGCGAACAAAGCACATAAACTGCGCCAAACTCGACACGTCCGTAAACTCGTCAACTTGACTGGAAAAGTACTCACTTTTCTGCAACTTTGTTTCAACTGATCTTTTATGTCTTGAGCCATCTCGGTAATGCGCCTCCCACCGACAGAGGGATGGTGGAAAGCTTCTTAGCTGCATCTGGGCTGATCATGAAACCATATCCTGAGCAGCAGGTAGAATGAGCTCTTCAGCAATCGTGTGTGGTTTACCTTTCTTTGCTATTCGTAAAGCCACTTGATACGATGCTAGCAAACCACTTTTGCTCATATTATTTCCACTTAACTGAACTACTGAATTTTTCTGGTAATCTAAAGCAGTTAACTTACGTTCAAAAAAATCTGCTGGCTTATCTTTAAAACTGGGATGTTTACTTTCTAAATGGCGAATCATCTTGGAAGGTTTCATACTCTCGGCCGATAACAACTCGCTGCAAATAACACACTGTGGCCGATTTCCGAGCACCGTAAATCCATACTTAATATAACTGTCACTATACTTTCTCACCTTTACCCTCTTCTGTCCATGATCATCATAAGAAGTCGAAGGACCTGCACGCTTAACAAACTTATCCTTACTTAGAACAAAATCAAACAATACGTGAGCGAACAAAACACAATACACGTACGTGCTCGAGCCACTGCTCAACTAAAACTGGACTGGATGCTTTCCACCCCTCCGCCCCGCCCACTGCGTTATTTTTAGGGGGTTGCGGCTAAAACGTATGGGCTAAAATGGGTCGCGGAAAGAAAAAGTTTGGGAACCGCTGCCCTAGAGGAAGCTACGTACCAAATTTCATTTCAATCCGTTCGGTAGTTTTTGAGAAATCGTGATGAGTGAGTCAGTGAGTGAGTGAGGGGTATTTCGCTTTTATATATATATATAGATAAGTAGGTGTTTAAAAATAATAGAAAACAAAGAAACTGTGAAGTGAATTAACATGAACAATAGCCCAGAGTATTAATTGAACAGCCCAGGATGACCAGAACGAATAAACAATCTTGATCTATATACATGCAAGGTCGGAGTAATAATACCATCAACACATATAAATAAAACTGAAGTATCTGTGATTTTGAAATAAATACTTGGTGTGTTTCACACTTTACCAAAACCTAAACATGCATTTTTTTAATTTGTTGCCTGTCTGTCTTTATTATGTTTGTTTGTCTAGGCTAATCTCCCGGAATGGCTGAACCGATTTTGACAAAACTTTCATCTGCAGGTAGAGGACTTTTCAGAGATTAATCTAAGCAACTATTTATCCCGGAAATATTTATGGTTCCTATTTAAAAATGTAAAAATTATGGGTTTTGCAAACGGTCATGACACGCGATCATCTATATACAGGGTGTATAAGGAAGAAACGGAAAGAATTGCAGGACGTGTTCTACTGGTGAAAATAATTAAAAAAGTTCCTATAAACATAGGTCTGAAAACGCTTCGTTTTCCAGATATCCGCCATTTTGTTTTTTGTACAAAATAATTCATATCTAGAGAACGATTTTACTGATTGAGTTCAAACTTGGCATGAAGTTTAAGCTGTCAATGATATACCTAAAAAAAAAATAAACGATTAAATCCAATCATGCGTTTCAAAATGGCGGCTGTTTGAAAATTTCAAACCTAAATTACTCCAAAACCGTACATTTTAACGAAAAATGTCAAGACACCTTTTTTGTAGCCCTTTTGATTCCCTATCGAATGGTGCAACTGCTAAAACAATCGGATGAAAGATAATAGCTAAGTTAAAAGGTAATGACAACAAATGTCTATACAATATTGTAGTATTTACTGTGTTTGTATAGGATGCCGAGTTGAACAAACCAATTAATACACATAACTTAACTGTTATCCTTGTTCTTAGCGCACTAAGAAAGGGTTTGAAAAAATTCGAAATTTTAGGGGGGGTTTGGGGGGGGTCAAAGTTATTAAAAAATGACTTCTTCAAAACTACCGAACGGATCGGAATGAAATTTGGTATGTAGCTTCCTCTAGGGCCATAGGTGCTCACTAAAAAAGGGTTTTAAAAAATTGGAAATTTTAGGGGGGTTTGGGGGGGTAAAAATTACTAAATCACGATTTCTCCAAAATTACCGAACAGATTGGAATGAAATTTGGTATGTAGCTTCCTCTTGGGCCATAGGCGCTCGCTAAGAAAGGGTTTGAAAAAATTCAAAATTTTAGGGGGGGTTTGGGGGGGATCGAAGTTATTAAATCACGATTTCTTCAAAACTACCGAACGGATTGGAATGAATTTTAGTATGTAGCTTCCAGGGGTGCAGAAAATGTTTTAGCACACAAATTTTCCCTAGAACACATTTTTTTTCCCTAAAAATTTCCCCAAAATAGATCGCTATTCGCTACAGATGCGCCAGACTTTAACACAGTTTGTTTATTTATTTCAACATATTTATTGACCTTATGTTTTAATAACTTTTATTATATTCATTATAAATTCCAATATAAATTTTCAAAAAAATAATAATAGCATTATTTTTACTTAATTAACTACAGTGAAATTATATATCTACAGTGAAATATCTTCAGATGGTCCCAAAAGGTTTAAAACAAAAAAATACAACTTGATTATTGCTATTTTATTATGTTTAAAAGTAGGCCTATGGCCCGTATTACACTGTAAAATAATTTAAAAAATATGTTTTATAAAAGTTCTTTGACAAAGATCTTTGATAGTGTAATGGGCTATCTTTTATAATATATTTCTTTTATAACATTTCTTTTATAAAATTTAAGATTTTGGCATTTTACCTTTTATAAAATGTTAGATACATTTTTACCTTTTAGTGCAAGTCCAAAATGTTTTATAAAAGAGAATAACTTTTCAAATCTTTTATAATAGGTGGATACCATCTTTTATAAAACATATTTTACAAAATATTTTAGAGTGTAACACGGGCCTAGTACTTAAGTGGTTAAAACAAAGTTAAATGTTATGTTTAATTAGTTCCAAGTCAATTACCGAATTACCTACCACAGTCACTACTGAAAATCGTCTGGACAGATCACACGAATTGAAAGAAAATTAAACTTAACAATTACTTTTCATTTGTTACATTTAGTTAAAAAAATAAGTGATACCAACACGCTACGACTTTTTAACTGTCAAAATCAGTTCTCCCATTCCCAAAAACAAATAAACCTTTCCCCTCATTGTATTTTTAAAATGTTGATCCAAAAACGAGACCCCGACGCGCTACGATTTTTTACTGTCAACATCGGTTTTCCCGTATCCAAAAACAAATAAAACGTTACCCCACACTGTATTTTCAAAATTTTGATCAAAAAACGTGATCCCGACGCGCTAGTTTTAACTGTCAAAATCGGTTTTCCCGTTCCCAAAAACATATAAAACGATACCACACAATGAATTTTGATTCAAAAACATGATCCCGACGCGCTACGATTTGTTATCTGTCAACATCGGTTTTCCCGTACCCAAAAACAAATAAAACGTTACCCCACTCTGTATTTTCAAAATTTTTATCAAAAAACGTGATCTCGACGCGCTACAACTTTTTAACTGATAAAATCGGTTTTCCCGTACCCAAAAACATATAAAACGTTACCCCACCCTGTATTTTCAAAATGTTGAACCAAAAATTAGACACCGACGCGCTATGATTTTTTAACTGTCAAAATCGGTTTTCCCGTACCCAAAAACATATAAAATGATAACCTACACTGAATTTTGATTCAAAAACGTGATCCCGATGCGCTACGACTTTTAAATGTCAAACATCGGTTTTCCCGTACCCAAAAACATAAAAAACGTTACCTCAATCTGTATTTTCAAAATGTTGATCCAAAAACGTGACTCCGACGCGCTACGAATCTTTAACTCGCAAAATCTTTTTTTTTTTACCCAAAAACATATAAAACGATGGCCCCACAATGAATTTTCATAATTTTGACCCAATATTTTCAAAATTTTGACCCAAAAATGTGACCTTGACGCGCTTCGCCTCACGCTAGAAAGCTCAAAAGCTTTTCAACTCTCCACAATAAAATTACGAAGATTTGGGTACGAACAGAAGTTTTCTACGACGTCTGTGAGTGCTTATACCGTGTACACAGGAAAACTGACACACAAAAAATCATCGCATTTTTTCAATACTTCGGCATTTTAATGCAAGCCGACGTAATAAAAAATTAGTACGCACATCACATTGTACGCCTTTTACTGATAAAGACTGATTTCGAAATTCGGTAAAAGAAAATTAAAAAACATCGGTAATACCTATACATTAAGTATTTTATAATTTGGTTTAATATGATTTAATTCTAATTAATATCCAACGAATGTATTTGAACGCCCGTCAAGAATCAGGAAACTGCCATTCATCAACCGGCAGAAAAATATCGTATTGCGGCTCATTTTGTGCGGTGAAAATTAAATAGGAACCCTGTCCGACTTGCAACAGAGAGCAGACAACACACATTGTGTGTGTGTGTGTTTGTATATGTATCATACAAAGCGATTAAGCTAATCTTTGTTCCCATTCATTTCTTATCTATTTTTCTCCAAAATAATTAAATTTTCCTTATCTTTGTTGGATTTTTCCCCGGCCAAAATTTCCCCAGCCCAGGCCCAATTTCCCCCGAACCTCGTTCGGGCGTTCGGACATATTCTGCAGGCCTGGTAGCTTCCTCTAGGACCATAGGTGCTCACTAAGAAAGGGTATGAACAATTCGAAATTTTAGGAGGGGTTTGGGGGTATCAAAGTTACTAAAATCATAATTTCAGATCTTTTATTATTATGACAATAGGGCTTTTATTATTTAATATCTATATATATAAAAGCCAAATACCACTCACTGACTGAACACTTAAAAAGAATACAATTACGTTAAAAAGACTGAAAATACCAACCACCACGGGCAACGCCGTACGGGTCAGCTAGTTATAAATAAAACAACTGATTTGGATAAAAAGCTTAACACCTTCAAAAGATCGTCTGTGTTTTAATTTACTATATACGCTGGTTTAACAGTTAAATATATATAAAAAAATGTATGCAATAATGTAAAATATACTCATAGATGTTAAATAAACCTCAAAACCTGGATTTGTAATTTTTATGTTCATTCGAGAATTATGAGTATCAAACTGGAGGAAAACGGGATTTTTAGCATTTATTGGTGCAAAGCTAATAATTTTACGTAGGCCTAAAAGGGTTACATAGATCGATTTGGGCAAAACTCACTGCGTTTTTATGCAATGTAACTCGGATCTAAAATGCTTCTTTTTTTTATTGCGTGTAATTAACAATATTTACCCGATAATCCTTTTATTTATTTAATCACATCTGCGAGTGAAGCTGCAGGTACCAACTAGTAAGTAATAAAAACAGATTGGGAACGTGGTCCTTTTCTTTTTTCTACTGGTCCTTTGTCTAAAGCAATGATGCCAACCAACATCAAAGTAAATTTGATCTCATATCGATTATTACATTGAAATCTAATGTTAGTATATTAGTCTAATGTTAGACTGGAATGTGATTTTTGTAGACCCATTGAACTGTTTTAGACATAAATTAGTTTCTCTAAATTAGTTAAGAACAATGACTAATGCAAGTTATAAAATATACAGTGTGCACTGAAACATTCATTAAAATATTGACAGTTGTGGAACTAAAATAACCAAATGCAATATACCACTTTTAAAAAGTTGATAAATATGAACATTTCTCATTGAATCATTATATAACCAATTTATTATTTATGTTTGAAGTATTATTTTGAATCTTTTTTATGTAAACGTAATAAGTTTTTAGAAGGATGCAATAAATCTTAATAATTCCATCAATTGATGTTGTTGCGAGTTATTGAAATCATATACCGGGTGTCCCACGAAGAGGTCCCTACTTTTGAATTGATATGACAGACGTATAGAGCGCACTACAGACTTGAAATTCTACAGTCGTGACTAACACATATGTAAAAGAAATACCCATGAGTATCAGTTAATTTTGACTGATCCAAACAAAATGGCGGAAAAACAAAAAAAACAACAAAATCAGCAATCGTATTTTAAGGGTAAACCTAGTTTTATTTAGAATAGGAACAGCTACAGCTGTTTAGATTATTTTAAATCTATCAGCTGACTGCGTGTATCCACAACAATGAACATATTTGGTAATAAACATTGGCATTTGTTATTAAGTTGCATTGTAAAGTGTCTTATGTACCATGCCGTTTTCAACTGAGCAAAAAGTGAAATGTTGTTCCTGGGCCTTTGAAAATGATTATGAAGCAATAAGGTGTTTTAGGGAAAGGTACCCAGGTGTAGTTCCACCGTCAAGGAAATCTATTCGTAAGTGGAAGACTATCCTACTAGAAACGGGGTCAATACAAAAAAAATACCATAGATCCTCCAAAATAGAAAATGAAGAAATCGTATGTGCTGCTTTCATGGAATCTCCAAATACGCCTAATTCAGTAAGAAAGGTGGAATCTGCTACAGGGATACCGAAGTCATCTGTCCAAAGGTATGCCAAAAAGAACAAAATCAAACATTATAAAACTCATTTAGTTCACGGACTGCTTAAAGATGATCCTGACAGACGATTGGAATTTTTTTCGAAAATAATAATTGAAAAGACTGACGTAGATAGCAAATGGCATGAAGGAATCGTGTTTTCAGATGAAGCGACATTTTATCGAACAGGAACTGTAAACAGGCATAATTGTCATTACTATAACACAAAAAATTCACATATCTTACAAGAAGAGAAATTAAAATCAACAGGTATAACAGTTTGGGCTGCTGTTACCAAGGATGGTGTTTTTTCGTATGACATATCCCGACAAACAATGACTGGAGAAAGGTATGCATCAGTTTTAACTTTTAAGCAATCACATAGTTCCTCATCTTTCTCAGCCTGAGAAGAAAGACATTTTTTTTTCCAACAGGATGGAGCTCCTCCGCATTATGCTATTGTGGCCAAAGCAGTTTTGGACCAAAATCTTCCTAAAAGTTGGATAGGTCGTGGCAGCAGCTTCATGGACTGGCCCCCAAGGTCTCCAGACTTGACTGTGACTTTTTTCTGTGGGGCTTTTTGAAGGAGAAGGTTTATTGTCATAACATTGCGACAGACGATGAACTAATGAGGTTGATCGAAGAGGAACTGTTGTTGATACCTCGAGAGTTGTTCAGCAAAGCGTATGACTGTTTTCTATTTCGTTGTCATCAGTGCATTGCGATCGATGGACATCAGTTTGAATAAGGTTTATGGATCAAATAGATTTAATTTATTTATGAGTAACTTATATCTTTAATTCCCTAACGTTGTTTAGTGCTTAGTAACATCGTTAAAATTCAATAATTATGTTGTAACACTTAAACAAATAAAACTATTTTAACGAAAAGGTACTATTTCTTTGATATCCCGCCATTTTGTCCTAATGTGTCAGAATTAACTGATACTCAGGTGTATTTCTTTTACATATGTTTATGTTAGGATTGTTGAGTTTCAGATTTGTAGAGTGTTCGGTGCATCTAATATATTAATTCAAAAATAGGGACCTCTTCGTGGGACACCCGGTATACTGTTTCTCTCAACTTCTAGTCCAAAGCAGAACTACAATCTTTAGATACAGGTGTGTGAAAAATAACTCCCTATTTTAAATTTGCCCTAGAATATGTACAAAGTGACATACACAATTCTAGTTTGTGGTGTTTGAGTCATCAACTGTCCAGTTTTGCTCACGTAAATTCAGGCGTTCAGTGCAGTGCAACGGCTACTCCGTAACAGAAGGTGCAGTGTGTTATTTAGCTTGTGCAAACTGAAACTGTTATAATTGTGCAACATAATTTTAGACGTCGGTATGGTGGTGAACCCTCACAGCAAAAACTATTCGCAGTTGTCCAAACTCTTGGCAAGAAATGGACCCCACGTTGAAGTTTACTAACATTGAACAAAAACTTGAAGTTATTCTATTTCATTGTATGTACTCGTTAATGTAAGTTCTTTATTAATTTCACCATTCAATTTATACATAAAACTAGAGGGTTATTTTTCAAACATCCTCTATAATTTAAACATGTAAATTTTAGGAAAAAAGAACACGGTCAGCGTTGTTGCAAGATTAGTAAACCAAATATTCAGTAGCAAAGGTTAGACTATTACAAACCGTTGGTCTAATCTTATCCTAAACTAGTTAATTTATAAATTTCGGTAAACCGTTCGTATTTAACTGTATTTCTGTCTACATTTTAGTATAAATTCAAGTTACCTTCTGTGTTTGCGTCAGTGCAGAAGACATGTTAGTTTGTTGCGGTGTGCTAGAAACGGACGTCGCGTACGCTTCCATCACAGAAGCGACTGCAGGCGACACAGAAGTAGGTATGGATGTAGGAGCTACTACAGGAACAGAAGGTGTTGGAATCGCTACAGGTATTGATGCCGTTTGCGTAACAGACTCTGACGTCGTTGATTCAATACCAGTTGATTCCCCAGCACCAAATTCAACACCGCCGAACTGTACGTCTAGAAAGCCGATCCCGCTGCCAACCGCATCCCCAGGAGGCATTTCGACAGCACTTGAAGGTATCTAGAAAACATAATGTATTTATGTTAAGAACACAAAACCAATTTTCCGCCGTTTCTTACTAAATAATTTGCATTAGGTTTTCAGTTTGAATTTATCGTTTCTAGTACATAATTTAAAACCTATAAAATGGTATCAATAAATAAAGAACACGTCTTGTGAAAAGGATAAAGTGGTAACAGGTTTTAATTGCACTATTACAGTAGTTTTACAACCAGAGTGACTACTTCAAAACCAGCGAGCACAGAATACAATAGAGAGGGCATCCCGTAAATAGCAGTAAAGCAGGGTTGAAGCCACGTCAGTCATCTTTGATGTGTATAGAAACGTTGTTGGGCCCATAGATGTGTAGTTCTGTAAACGGTGCTCGCCTTAATAACACCGTCATTTGAACCCCTTAGGATAGGACAAAAATTACCAAATTTTATACATAGGTAGGTGGATATTGAAGGAAGGCAACAGTGTTCGTAGAAAGTGTAATATATATTGTGTTTTTATTAAAATAATAATTAAAACTAATCCTTTTGCATTAAATTAAATTTGACATGAAAAAGCTAGTATGCGAGAACGTTTTTTTATTTTTGAGGTAGAAACAAACTTCCAGCGAGAAAGTTGTAGCTAATTAGATGATCTTAAATTTTCATTCCAAACAATTTTTGATGGAACTTATAGTTTGTTTAATAATCCAAAGGAAATAACCGTTATGTTTAGTTGTACGCGCCCGCCGTCGCGGACCACGGCTCCACGCTGTTCTACCGCAAAAGTTAGCTCCAATACTCTGCCTCGTCCGATTTGTTTTACTATATACATGCTGAGGAAGTTAAAACAATATAAGTAGCAACACCTAATTAGACACACATAAATTAGACACCTAATCATATGTTTTAATGCAAACAAAGCAAGATATATGATTTTCTTATTCTCCATAAGAATAACATTGGGCAACGTACTGTGTTTAGTACTTTCAATATCTCTGTAACCAACAGACGTAGAATAATTATAAAAACACCAAATTGTTCGTATTTCTAAACCAAATTCAATGATGAAAAGTAAAGTTTGATTTACTAAAATATTATATGTAAAAAACTCAAAAAACCGCTCGGTACTAGGATGACTCATGCTCTGCGGCCGCCATGTTGGATGTATTTTACGCTTTCGGGTGGCTTTAACTCAATGCTACTGCGTGGCCCCTCTATTGTATTCTGTGCTCGCTGTTCAAAACTGTTACATTTAACAACAATTTACTCCTTTTAAACAATTTAGATATTGCCATAATTTAAAATTATCATTATCAATCCACAAAATAAATTAATTTTTTTAATGTTGGATGATGTTGACAGCTTGTGATTGCTAATTGCTGCATATGTATTTTTTACACGTTTACCTAATGCCTGATATAAACTAATGAAGACTCCCCAGTTAGCAATGCAAAAAAACCTTCCGCCAGTAACTAGGCTAGAACCTACGCACCTGTACTGGAGGTTCCAACTATAAATAATTAGACAATCTCAGCAAGTTTAACTACTTCACTACTCCAACTTCTTTTTTTAATGTGAAAAAGAAAGACGGATCTTACATCAGAAAGAGAAAATCCAAAGTTTATCTTTTAAATAAGTTTTGATTTTTGGATGTAGGTTTTTCTAGACAGGGTGAGTGGAAAGTCTGAGAACGGCTCAATATTTCATACATAAGGAAAATTTGAAGGTTTGAAAATTTGAGGGACCTACTCTATGTAAAAATAATATTTTATTAAGATGTTAAAAATTTGGTAAGCCATCTTTTGGATCCGCCATTTTGAATATAACTTTTTTTTAATAGGAAAGTGGTTGTGATACATCATTTCAATGTAGAATTTTAAGACAAATCAATAGTGAAAACCGCACATCCATATCACAAACCGTTCTGAAGATATATGCATTTATTTACATTGAATTACAGTAGAGTCCTGCTAATCCAAAAATCCGCCTATTACGAACAGAGTTCAGAAAAAATACCTATTTTTTAAACTTAAAAAACAGGAAAAACTAAAAAGACGTTCGTGATAATTTAGTAGCACTTTCACCATTGTCCAATCTTTTTAACACTTCAAGCTTTTCTTTTAAAGTACTCGAAGCATGACTTCATTTACTTGCCTTGTTTAATGTTAACAGTTGACGTCAAGGACTACGAAGAAATAAACAAGGCACAGTGACTCGGTAAAGTAACTCAACACTCACGGAACAAAGATTTACAATAAATTTGAAATAAGTGCACACAGTTTTTCAAACTCCCATAGAGTAAACACTGAACTAGATACGAACTAGACTAGTGCTCAGTGCAGTGATTCATAAATATGTTTGAAACGCGGGAGGGAGAGGGGTAGGTAATGTTTCGACGCTATGAGTCATCGAAGGAAATGCATTTCCTTTCCGACTTTCACTGAACCTGTTCACAAGCCGATCAAAGCTGTATAGAGCTGACGTTAGCAGATGTCCCCGCACATTATTTACCCATTAACAAGTCAATACGTTGATATTATTTATGAAATCCGCCTATTCCGAATTCCCGCTAATCTGAACAGTGTTCGGTCCCAATTAGTTCGGATTACCGGGACTCTACTGTACATCATTTCATGTAAAAATGAAATAAAGTACATTAAACTTCTTGCCTATCAAATTTTAATGTTGAATAAAATTAAACATTATCTTACGATCAAATCATAAGGAATTAATTTAATGTACATACATTTTAACAATAATTAACAAAAATAATAATATGTTAAAAAATAAAGTACATTAAAAAGCTCTACCTAAGTTTATTGTAATCCTTTGTGATATTTATTATTATTATTAATACTTTATTAATGTACTTCATTTCATTTTTCACAGTCAATGATATGATTCAATGTAAATAAATGCAAATATCTCCAGAACAGTTTGAGATATGGATGTGCGGTTTTCACCATTGTTTTGTTTTAAAATTCTATATTGAAATGAAGTATCACATGACCACTTTCCTATAAAAAAATTTTACATTGAAAACGGCGGATCCAAGATGCCTGGCCAAATTTTTGACATGTTAATAAAATAGTATTTTTATATAGAGTATGTTCCTCAATCACATGTACCTTCAAATTTTCCTTATAAACGAAATATTAAGCCGTTCTCAGACTTTTCACCCACCCCGTATTTGAGAATGTATCTGCTTAATAAAATCCAGTAAATTAAATTTAGGATGTTTAGAAATCAATAGATCAGTTTAAAAAAAACCACAATATAAACACTTTGGTGGCTTGCGAAGGATTAAATTTTCTTTTTATCAAAACGTTTATGTACAGCATTTTAAAGAAATAAAATCTAATATCTGAGCGATTTAAGAAGACCACACTAAAACAAAGCTAGGATATTTGGTCATATAAATAATAAATACAAATTTTTTTATAAAATAAAAAACTGTTAGCTAGCTTCATGGGTAAAGTCAACAATATCTTACAAATAAAATGAAGTACAAAACTATTATTCTACTACCAAACTTACTTTAGACGGAGGCGGTACCCTAGGCCTTTGAGTTTTACTCCTAGAAGGTAGAGTTTGTGCTCCTTGAGCAACCGAGTTCACCTCCTGTAGTGACGAGCTATAGCTGTTTACAGGAACTCCGTAGTTTGATGTCGTATACGCCACTGTAACAATTCAAAAAACATTTCTATTTAAACAGTGAAAACTTCACTTTAAATTTAAAATAAAGAATCGTAGTTCTTTTCACTTATTGTACTACGTAATTTTTATAATTATTTAAACAAATTATAAATTGAAGTTACAGTGTCGTTTGTTGTCAGACATCATAAGAAAGCACTACATTTTGACCACTCTTACGAGTGCCTATCTTGTGGACTGTCAGAAGTGGGTAAGTAGAAGAAAATTTACTTTTTAAGTGAGTTCTTGGCTTAAGTTTACAGCTCTACACTTTAACCCAACTAAATACACTTTTCTAAAACAATGATTTCAGCGAGTTAAAGACATTTGAATTCATTCACATATGAATCCAAGCTACTATGGGGCTGCTTTAATGAAGTGAATGACATAGATAGATAGAAAAGACATGGCTGGCTAAAGTGAACTATATATTAAATGGGAGCCTGATAGGGATGTGCAAGATCTCGAAACTCTCGAGCAGTAACGAGAAATAACTCAATATCATCTCGATCTCAAGAGTAAAATTAATTTCTCGGTTGTACTTTTCTCGATCCAGCCATAAATTTCTCGATATATTTTTAAAATACCGAGTTTTGATTTGGTCTTTTTGTAAACCTCAACATGTTACATTAGAATGAACATAAGTTTCCCAAACAACCCAACAAGGCAGTGATTAGGATATATATCACAATATCTTATTTAAACAAATTTATATTACCTTTTTCCGGTACATCACACTAATCCACTGTTGATTTTAATGATTACTGCGTGAGCGAGTCGAAAACCGTGCACTCTGACCGATATTGTGTTTTTTAACTTTTGTAAACATGTATTGGTGTAAACGTGTTTTGTTGTGTAGGCTATTGTTACATGTAGACTATATTCACCATTATTTTAAATATTAACGAGCTCCGTATGGAACGATTCCTACTAAAAAATAAACCTTATAAATGATCTGATGATGGGCTCATGCAGTCCGAAACTGCAGTAACTGGCTGTAATTAAAACCAACAGTGGATTAGTATGACGAACCGGAAAAAAGTAAAATACATTTATTTATAAATTTCAGCTAATCTGAAGGCTAAAATTTTTAAATTGAGCTCATATAAATTACTTGACACTGAAGAGAAATAACTTAGCGCAGTAGACATTGATTTTTATATAACCTTGGGTTTTTAGTGAAATAAATAATGCCAATTAATTACTTAACTAAATCTAAATATAATTATATAAAATTAATATGTTGTACAGTAGGACCCCTCTGGGACCGTAACCTTGTTGTAATCCGTAACCTTTGGGACTGGGGGTATGGTAGGAACGCAAAAAAGGTCGAATTATCAGAAAATACAGAAATTTATCCGCTGAAAAAAACCGAACGCAATGACAAGTTTTCCAACAATCAACGGTTCACTCCTGACATGATAAAAAAACACAAAACTGTACACATCATGTAAAACAAATACACTGTAACGAACACAGAACACTGTCATAAAAACAACGAACAGTGCGTTGTGCGTCATAAATGCGTTCCGGCAAATTGCCGTGTAAAATGAAACCGCGTATAATGGGGACTATTTATAGACTGACGAGATAGCCAAAAATAGAATGTCATACAGCTTAGTATTGATATTGATCAAGTAGGCTTACATTAAAATAGATTTTGTAATTAAAACAAACGGTTTTGTTTTTCAAATTAATTTTTGACTTTTTTACAGCACTAAAGCGAGATAGCGTAAAGCGGGACGACCGCGTATAACGAGGACTGCCTGTAAACACTAAAAACACGCACAACAACAGAAACGATACCAGAGATGACGGAGCACTAAAGCGGACAAGCGATAACAGGAAGTAAACAAAAATAGCGCAACGGGATGTAAGTCACTAAAACTTCGGCTCGAACACGGTCGGACTAACCGGAGCGGCGGACCAGCCGAGGGCGGACGAGAGAGGTTCTACAGCATATGTAAATTAAAGGTTTATTAATCAACTGTTAATAAACATATCTCTTAGATACATTATATTTGTAATATTTTTCATAAACTTAATAATGATTTTATTACCTCCATATACATTATATTTCTTTCAATGATGTAAAAAGGTATTTGATATTTCTCGCTTACAACTCAAGATTAAAATTTTGAATCGTTCTTGTTCCTAAAACTCTATACTAGTTTTTTTTCTTGATCCCGATAAATTATCGTTTAAAAATAATAAATTCTTTAAATAAATAAATTTTAATAAATTCTTGTTTCTCACTTGTTCATAAGCATCAGCTCTCGTCTTATTCTCGATCTCAACAATTTGTATTAAATAACATCCTGTTCTCGTCTTGAATTCAAAAAATCAATCCCGCACACTCCCTAATGCCTGATCATAAAAGTTCCCAAAGCAGACTGTGTTTGTAGGTGAATAAGTAAGGAACACGCACACGATCAATTCTTTGTTTTTATTGAGCATAGTTATTACTTTAAATTCTATAAAATACAATTATAGATATGGCTTTAAACTTAAAGGCATCAAATAGCAATTCACACTGTGAACTAAAGAACCTGACTAGAAATTCTAATGGGGCAAATTTAAAGGCTCTCGAGAGGAGAGTGGGTATGAAAAAGTGTGGCAGAACGAGGAAGTGCAGCCATTCCTTCACAAAACTAAAGCATGTAAGTGTGTTAGTGTAAGCATATAAAGAATAGAAACAATTTGTCGAAAAAGTGCTGCCGTTCTGAAAACCATGCAATTTTCTTTTCATCGTGTGGATTGTTTTGGACTATTTTTCGATAACCTCGTTGATAACAGGGTATAGACGGAATTTTCCGCAGACCTCATTTTTGTTCTGCGACGATGTCGCTTCTTTGCTTTGGACAGGTGATCACACTTATTGGATTACATTCAACAAAAGATCCTACGGATCACAAAGAACTCAGGGTTTACCTGAAGATGTAGCCGAGTAGGCAGAATTAGGACTAGGCGCAGCAGGATAGACAGTCTGTTGTGTAGGCGCAGCTTGTTGTGGAGGTACAGCGTACGTAGGTGAAGCACCAAGACCCACTGCAGACTTATAACTTTCACTGCCTTGTGTTAGTTGTGTGAAGTATTGAGACTGGGCTGCTGTCAATGCTACAGATACTGGACTCTGGAATCAATACAGCTGTGTTTTAGTACATAAACCTAAATCCACACTATTTATATCCTTTACTACAATATGAATGGTCCCTTTGTAACTGATGAAGCAGCTTGTACACACCTAGAGCCACAGCTGTTCCAAAGTTGAAGTTTACATTGTGATATGATATATGCAATAGTCAGCCTATTTTCTATTAGTTTTAAACAATTTTTTTTAATACACCATGTTTAACTTTTTATAAAACAATTGAGAACTCCAACTTTTGTTTCTTTATAACTATTTTCATTGTTAAGTCAACTAATAGATTTTAGTAAACATTTATTTGATTAAATTGTATGAGTAATCTTGAAGCAACTACATTACACCTATATTTTTATTTTATTTTTAGTTTTATAGCACACAAAGTACCTAACCACCAGTTTTTTAAATTTTTTTATATTTTCAAATAATTTTTGTTTAAGATGCGTTTTTATAGACACTATAAACTCTTATCTCTTTTCACAATACAAAGGTCTGTAGATCATAGCAAACATATTTTTTTCCCCCGATATAGAGAAATATGAATTTTAAATAATAGTTTGCATTATGGCTGTCGGCCTAGGTTTAGAAGAAGCCGCTCCTACAATAAAATCCCGTACAAGGTTTAGAACCGGATTTTTATAGCATTTTAGTTTTGATTGATTTTGGGGGAACTAGACGAGCTAGAAGTGCGTGCAAAACACACAAAATGTGCAGAATAATCTCAAATTTTATTTTTTTAGATAAAACCCTAAAAAACGTTTTTTCCACTACGGAAAATCTCAAAAGACGTGCTTCCGCTTGTTGGATTTTTTGGTTAACACACTCGTCCAAGCGACTTAAAAAACCAATGTGTGTACCCAATTTGGACTAAATTGGACGTAAAATGCGGCGGTGTTAGAGTGTGAACACATATTATGTAATGTTTGCGACACCCTAAAACGTGATCTGGGGATTGTAATCTGTGCTTATTGACCTTAGATCTCTGTAAGAGTCACTGCAATAGCTCATCCTATGGAAATTCGCTAATAAATTGAAAAAATGCTTTAACCCTAGAACTGGCATGGTTAAAGCTGAAATTGAAAAGCCCGTTTATAGCGTTTTGCAAGCATATTTTTAAAAATTCGCCAAAAATAGTAAATGAACCCCAATCCAAAAGTGTTCAATAGCCTTTTTTTTAGACAAAACTTCAAAGAATTCAAATATGCATCTAAAAATTAGTTTCTTTTGAAATTGTAAAAGTTATTAGCTCAAGAAACAAAAAATGTTCAGTAACGAAAAGAAAAAGTTCAACTTTAGGCCTACATAACAAGTAGTAAACATTTTTTTGTATTTTTTTCGTAAGCATAAAAAAGTTTTGTAATTTAGTTCTAAATGATAGAACTATAGAACTGTATAAAAACATTTATCAATTTCAAATTTTTTATTTTGAAAAAAACCGTTTTTATGTTCCAAGTACATGACTGGTAACAAACCTAGCCCTAGATTGTAACGTCATTTACTAATATATGCTTTGCCCAAAAATGAAATATTATTATAACAAAGTGTAGAGGATAAATCAAAGAAAAGAACGGTATACTTGTCTTTCCTTAGTTCACAAAAGTGATTGAGTTATATTTATTTGAATAACAAAATGACATCAATCTAATGAAAAGCCGCCAGTCTACATTTGATATGGTAGGCGTAAAATCACTTGACAAATAGGCTGTTTCACTGGTTGAAAAACTGTCCAATCGCAAGGGTTTACAGTAATTCTTGGAAAAAATACTATTTTTATAGTGACATCTGATTACAAGGCACCAACAGAAAGATAAAATCTTGACGAATCCAATGGTATCTTTATAATAGCCAAAGAAATATTTGTGCAGATAGTCTTGAACGTTGAAGAAGTGGGAAATAACAGTACAATTGTATGCAGATTCGCCCGCGGAAATAGCTGTAACACAATATGCATATTTTAAAACGATGATTACGTATGTAAATATACGTTTTACGAAAAAGTTGTAAATACAAAAATTAAAGTTTAATTCATTTCCTTTCCAATGGTGCCAGTTTTATTACGATTGGATTTTTGTAAGTGGGTTAAATTATCGATTATGCAAATATATGCAAATTCTCGCTAAGGTTCGAGCGGGTTGCATTTGCGCCCGAGAGACTGCAGTCTGCCACTTTGAGAGTTAAGGATTAAGAGCTTTCCAAATTGAAAAAAAGTTTGAGAAGCAAAACACATCACCAGGCCTACCTTAAATAATAACAATTTTATTTTCAGGTAGAACCAGACTCAATTTTGTTTAGTGTTCAATGCTTATAGAGTATAAATAAAGAATATGTCCTCATATCGCAACTCACATCTCAATACTGACTCGCAAAGGGGGCTATCAAAACAGGTATAGTATGTTGTACTGCAAATATTGTTTTAAATAGTAAATTTTACATGAAAATAATCTTAGTTTTTGTTCCTCTTTAAATTGTAGTCTAACTATTACTCAAAAATATTTATCAAATGTTCAAACCCACATTGATTATTAAAACAAGCTACAATATAAAACCATAGTTACAACAGCGTCCCGTATATTTAATAATTTGCAAACAAAATGAAAATGTAGAAATCTTACAAATCTTATGAAATAATAAATACAAGCTAGCAATTTTATTTGGAGTTAATTTCGAATGAAAACTAAAACCGTAGTTAAATACGAGGGCTATCCAGAAAGTAGATTACGTTTACGTCTGTGCCCGCAAGGGGCGGGGCTAGCGCGGCTATCTTGGTCTCAGTGCGTTACGCCGCTCAGTCGGCATCTAGCCATGCTAGTGAGAGGTTCGTGTTGTACTCCGTCGAGTTACTGTGACAGTTTGAAATGTCTGCCTTAATTGAAAATGCCGCGAACTGTGAGGTGCGTGCAGTAATAAGGTTTCTGACTGCAAAAAACTGTAAACCGATAGAAATCTATCGGCAGCTTTGTGAAGTGTATGGGGACAATATTATCACTGAAGGTGGAGTGCGTCAGTGGGTCATAAAGTTTAAAAATGGCCGAACTAATGTTCACGACGAAGAGCGAAGTGGAAGACCCAGCATAGTGACTGCCGAACTTGTCGAAAAAGTCGATGCCAAAGTCCGTGAAAACCGAAGATTCACAATAACGGAACTCTCTATGAGTTTTCTACAAATTTCGCGAAGTTTGCTGCACGAAATCATCACCGAAAAGCTTGGTTACCACAAGTTTTGTGCAAGATGGATACCAAAAATCTTGACTGAGATCCACAAAAATCAGCGAATGACTGCAGCGCTAACGTTTTTGGACGCTTACGATAAAGATGGCGATTCATTACTCGATCTCATCGTTACTGGTGACGAAACATGGGTTAAACATGTGAACTGCGAGACGAAATTGCAGTCAATGCAGTGGGACCACACAAATTCCCAAGAAAAACCCAAGAAATGCATCCAAACTACGTCGGCAAGGAAGGTGGTGGCGACTGTTTTTTGGGACAGGAAAGGTGTAATTTTTGTGGACTTCCTGGAAAGAGGCACTAGAATAAACTCTCAAAGGTATTGCCAAACTCTGCAAAACCTCAGAAGAGCAATACAAAACAAGCGCAGGGGAAAGTTGAGCTCAAAGATCTTGCTGATTCACGACAACGCCCGGCCCAACACGGCAAATGCCACTCGCCAAGTTCTTGGATCCTTTAAGTGGGAGTTGTTTCCTCATCCGCCGTACAGTCCCGACCTGGCACCGAGCGACTTCCACTTATTCCCTGCAATGAAGAAGTGGCTGGCTATGCAGCGTTTTGATGACTACGCACAGCTGCAAGAAGAGGTAACCAAGTAGTTGAAGGCGCAGGCGACCCAATTCTACGACGAAGGAATTTCCAAGCTCGTCCATCGCTATGATAAGTGCCTTAATTTGAATGGTGACTATGTAGAAAAGTAGTATTTAAGTGTGGCTTTTATCTGTATATAATACAAAACAATTTCCAATACTTTGTTTATTTTTAATTCCAAAACGTAATCTACTTTCTGGATAGCCCTCGTAGTACATAAACATAACAATGTTATTAGCTAATTATTCTTAAAAATTTTTACTAGGACTTGACGTTAAAAATTAAATTGTATTTATTTATTCCACAAATCAAATTTTACATAACAGTCACTAAACAAAATAGGATTGATTAGTGCCCACATAGACACGAGGCTCATAACTTTACAATAATACTTATTATAATGAAAAAAAAGGAGAAAAAAAGCAAAAACACAATTTAAAAATGTTCAAAAATTATAAGACCAGCACTAAATAAATGTCACTGCAGTGCTCACACAAAAATAACCTGACAAAAAATCAGAAGTAGAACGCGAGATAAAAAGAGCATCATATAAACATAAAAATACAGAATAGGCTACAATTCTCTCAAAAATACGTTTATTTGTCAAACGCGTTTTAGAAACAATATTTCTCACGAGTCAAGCTCAATTATATTTATATATAAACATAACTTTATACGTACTTCGAAAGAATAACGGACTCAGAATAATCCCTTTCTACTTCTCCCAACCATAAAGAAAATTGCTTCTTATGGTCCTTAACTTCATAATTTTGAAACAATCTCGGGTATCTTGGAATATTACAGAAAATTATCTGTGATACTTAATATGTAGAGCATCATATAACATAATAAACGGTATCAGTTAACTGACACAAACTTTCTCCCAACTTACTGTAGTCAAAATAATATTGTTTTCAATCATTTTATTTATTACTTTTTAGAACAAAACAAAAAAATAATATTCTACCTACGTCAATCGTAAAAAAAAATTATTGTCCTAGGCGGGATTCGATCGCGCGACCTTTGAATTACTGGCCTTGATCGCTACCATGGTGCTACCCCGTGCGGCCGACACCCCGATGCTAGATTGACAACATAAACTTGTTTATTTTTATACATTTCCCCATAATTATAAAACGCCGAAGTTTTGATAAAAGCGGGTGGTGTCATTTTGTATGGCATCTTAAGCACTATAAATACTGAAAATTTGATCAAAATCGTTAGAGCCATTTTTGAAAAATTTGCATTTTTGTCGTTTTTTATGGGTTTTTAGGGGTAAATTACCCTTAAAAATTAAAAATTCCAAAAAATGAAAAAAACGGCTGGAGATATTAGGGTTTAGTACCTACATACCAAATTTCATGAAAATCGGACCAATAGTGTCCTCGCTGGTTGTGTATACATACTGACAGACTGACAGACAGACACCACTCTAAAAACACTTTTTGGGGTTCAGGGAGCACCAAAACAAAAAATTCCACTAAAATTATTTTTGGGTTCAGGGAGCACCAACACAGATAATTGCACTAAACCATTTTTGGGGGTTCTGGGAGCACCAAAACAGAAAATTCAACTGAAAATTCAAATTCGAACATTTTTACGAAAACAATACTTTCTCCATATACTACGTATAGGGTGGAGAAAGTAAAAATAAAAATACAGAATAGGCTACAATTCTCTCAAAAATACGTTTATTTGTCAAACGCGTTTTAGAAACAATATTTCTCACGAGTCAAGCTCAATTATATTTATATATAAACATAACTTTATATGTACTTCGAAAGAATAACGGACTCAGAATAATCCCTTTCTACTTCTCCCAACCATAAAGAAAATTGCTTCTTATGGTCCTTAACTTCATAATTTTAAAACAATCTCGGGTATCTTGGAATATTACAGAAAAATATCTGTGATACTTAATATGTATTAGTCTTAGATTCAGATCTATAAAGCCTATCTGTTCTTATACCTACTGCTTGAAAATATCGTGTAAAATGCGAATGACCTGAAATGGGAAAATGGAATTTGAATTTTTATTTAAAAAAAAGTTTAAAGAGTTTGAACAAAAAGTTATCTGATATTAAATACGTTAAAACAGTCATACAGCTCATCAGATGGGAGTCTTTTTGGTTTACGCAGCGCCAATTTCATAACAGATCTCGGGATAACATCTAACGGAGCCAGTATGGATTTGCAGGCGCATCCCCAAACAATTACCCTCCCCAAAAAAATTATCAATATTCGATTTGATAAAATTTGGTTTCGACCCATCTCTAATTTAAATATGTCTGAATTGATCAAATTGAACTTTTTTCATTAAAAATAGTTTTCACGCAATAGGCTAGGCCAGGACAATTTAATTTCCTTTCTTGAAAAGAGATCATTTAAAACTGACCACACTAAACTCTCCTAACAAATAAAACAAAACTGTATTGAATATGCGTACCTTAGATTTTGTTGTACTTACCGAAGACAGTTGTGAGGGCCTAGTTTGCTGTTGTTGCTGATCGTGGTTTAATTGAGGCATCGATGAATTAGAAGGAACAGTTAACTCTTCATCTTTGTTCAGTATAGGGAGCGTGGAAGGCGCTGTCGATGGCGGAGGCTCTGGACCTGTCGAAGGTGTAAATACTTTACTATCCGCTAAAGACCCTGTATACTCTTCATTATCCCAGTCTTCTGGAGAAGGAAACCCGTCTGCCCAATTCTCTGTACGAGGTATAAGACATAACGTGTTAGTTAAACTTCATCGTTTATTAATCCAAATTTTATAAGCTATTACGGCGTGTGGAATTCTCTATTCCGAGTCTCCCCTCCTTTGATAAAATATGTATAAAAATTGTATTTAAATCTATAACAAAGTAGTTTAGAGAAAGCATATTAAATCATTTTTAGAACCTATGGAAGTGGAATGAAATTTCTAAATTTCTGAAGAGTTTTAACTAATGCAGTTTCCAGTTTCTAAGAAATATCATTCCGAAACATAAATGTTTTTACATGCTATTGTCAGCCGAAACACTATCGAATGACTGATCTAATGAAAGCAAAATTAGAACCAATCGTTATGAACGAGCAAAGATCTGTATTGATTTTGGAATGTTGGTAGCAAAAATGAATGTAAAAGACATTTGGGTGATTTTTATAACAAATGAGTCGCTCTACACTAAAGCCATGCCATTTTAGTTAATAGGTACATGAACTTAATTCCTACCTCAATAACTTAATTTAACTAATGCAGAATATACAGTAGAACTCCGATATCCCGAGGTAATCATTACCGAGCAAACCTCGGATAATACGGTAGGCCGTGAGAAAACCATTGATTTTCCGCGTTATTTATGTAGTTATAGGCTGATTTGGAGCCATACATACTTCAAATATATTTTATTTGGCTTTAAATAATATACATAGTTTTAAATAAACAAAAAAGGTTTGATAATGTACTCAAATGAAAGACATTTGATTGTAAGGTACTGTAATAAAAAAACATTTAAAGAGACGTTTACATTATTTATTGTGAAAAGTGCAAATTAAAATCCTTGAATTGCAAATATTTATATTTTATGGAAAGATGTTTAAATAAAACACACTAAAAAGTTATAAATTTACACACTTTTAAAAAAATCTTTCACTTTCGTTTTCCACTCATAATTATACTCTCAGTCACAAAGTTTAACACTGAATAAAAACAAAAGAACAAAATACAGTAGCAGGGGGAAAAACAACTCGTGGGAACGTATATGAGTCATAAATATGATGCAGCAATTAGGGGACGATATAAAGGAACAAGACTGCTTCGTCATTCACTACACCACCCGTCTGCTACAGTCACCCATACCATTGAGGCAAACTACTGTTTTGTGTTCTTCCTGTTCAATCTAACACAAAAGTTTTTATTATAAATGTACTTATTGAGAAGTCATCTCAAGCTATGAATTCTTTATCAAAATCAATTCAGTCAACTTACATTTATTTGTAAGTTGATAACCGAGGCTCGGTTAATATTCGAGGTTTTACTGTACTACAAACTGAAAACCACACACAGGCTAAACAAAAACACATCACCTAATAACAAAAACAAAACAAAATTTACAAGGAAAGAAACAGATGGCAATATTATCAGTGTCTGCTGAAAAGCAGATGTTTTTATTTTGAAACTATTCTTCCATGAGAAAAACCGACACCGACCCCTCTTTACGCAACACCATCTTTGTCAGTTATGGGCTGTATAATGGTAAGTGTATATGCCCCTGGTGGGTCTCCACCAAGTCAAATTTTGACTTTTATAAATTGGGTAAAATAATAGTAATTTTTTAAATTTTGTATATACTTATCAACATCAATTTTATTAACTTATTTAACTGCAACATACACTACTTCAAACATATATATAGTTTAGGCAAAGCTTCTGTCGACTAGTCCACCCAACTGCCACCTTTTTACATTCGAAGGTTTGTATGAGTTTTGATCAGCAATATTTTAGAGAGGTAGTCTTAAGTGCTCTAAAGTAATGTAACTATTTATTGGTAGAAAAAAAATACAAGACATGGTTAAAATGTAAGTACCATGTTTAAATATGGTACCTAAATCTGCACTGCTGAGTACCTACCTACATCTGACGTACAGTCACAGACATAATTACAGAAACATTCATCCATGTTACCCTTATTTGTGCGTATTTAAAATGCCTCAGACAATTGAAAGTAGTGAAATTTTACAATTAGTTTTCTTAGTGCAAAAGATGTGAAATCGGCCGAAATTCATCGGCAGTTTAATAAAGTGGAAAACACAACATGTTAGAAAATCTTCAACAAAAGATGACACTTAGATTTATATAGTGTGTACAGAACGGCTGTAACAGCAATAGCAGGTACAATCTATTGACCTCTTGGTTGCACTTCAGGCTAAGGAAAGATTAGACGGCCAACACACAAGGCATGCAACCTGGGATAAACGGCAGAGTAAACCAATTCCGGATACTGGACAAAGAAACTAAATCCAGATCTGAGGAACTGGGTGAGAAGATCGCACGGGGAAATAGGATACCATCTGACGCCAGCTCTAACTGGACATACGTGCTTCAACCACCATAACCTCCTGTTCAAACTGAGGGATGATGCAGATTGTAGATACTGTGGTGATGGCGATACAGTAGAGCACACTTTGCTTGTCCGAGATGGAAAGAAAACAGGGAGGAGATGAATATGCAAGAGGGGATCAAACTGCATGCTTCAATATTTGTTCAAGGATGAGAGCAAATGGCAAATAATCACGACATGGGACGGAAGGATAAAAATGGTGAGAGAAGAACTGAAGATTTGGTGTAGAAAGCTGATGTAAAAATTCAAGAAGACAGACATTATCTAAAGGTGCGGCATACACACCCATCATGTCACATCACATTTTTTTCCAGAGGTGTGCTTCCTGTGTAATCAAATGGAAGTGGCCATACACACCCCACATTACGGCAGGAATATATTTGAAAGCTCTGAGAGCATACCGTGCCTTGACGGGTGTGTATTGGTGTACCTTTATTTTTATTCCGTAAAGAGTGGTGTTTATGAAATTTTGTCAGAACAATGGGCTCTAGTTACCGAAAACACTGACAGAAGTGCGCAAAACCAATCGTATAGTAAGTGCTTTGATTTCCCTTGAATAGTAAAGATGAATTTTTAAGCAGAATCGTCAGCTCCAAGACAATGACGATGATGTTTGATGATGATGTCGTCAAAGCGGTTGATGCAGTGGTTGGCAAATCAGATGACAAACTTTATGAGGATGGAATTTAGTAGTTCTACAATATGATCTGGTGCCTTTAATATTGGTGGTAATCATGTTAAAAATAGTTCAAGTACACAGGCTCTCTCATGTTAAAATATTTTTTTTTTTTTTTAATTACGCTTGCAATAACGCAAAAACTATACATGATGACACCGTTAAAATAACATTGATTAAATATATAAATAAAATGTAGGTTTTGTATAAATATGTTTTATATACATAACAAACTTGAATATTTCTTTTTTCAAACAATGAATGTGAAAAATGTTCATTTGTTTCAATTAAATGGCAAAGAAAAATTATGAAATATAGTAGGGATGGGTCGATTTTCGATTCCAAAAGTCGATTCCACCGATTCTCGGCACTGGAATCGGAATCGAGTCGATTCCGTGAAAGTCGATTCCGATTCCATCGATTCCGAGCTCGGCCACAACCAATCTCTGCAAATACGTTCGGTACGCCGATTGCCGCGGCCCCGGTTTATATTTCCTCGTTATATTAGCCGTTACATCCCATTTCATTCCAATACGAAGTATTCGGAAAATCTACACTGCACCAAAGTAATAGAGAAGCCGAAGTAGCCGTACCGTTACTTCTAGCAGTTAGTAGCGATTACTTTGTCTTTGTGTGTTTGCAAACTAGGGATGTGTCGATACCGATACCTATCAACAAGAAACGGAATGTTCATGGAAGAAATTAACGCCCGAATTTATGCCATTGGTGAAATATTATTTAAAATAAAATGACGAATGTCCGCAAAAGAATGCGACGTCCGAATATTATTAGCGCTAATTTTATAAAACGTCTGCATTCGATCGCAATTATACAACAGCGTATGTCCGCGAATAAACCTACTCCCGAGAACAATGGAATGTCCGTACTATAAGAAATTGTTACCCAAATACAATTAACCTAGTCCAATTTAATAAAAACAATGTGTTAAATACTATAGAGTTAAAACATAGTACCACAGTGAATGCACGCAAAAAATCGATGCCCGAATACAATTTGTGTCAATTTTATGAACATGAACTACCATTGGTGAAATATTATTTAAAATAAAATGACTAATGTCATAAAAAAAATACGACGCCGGATATTACTAGCGCTAATTTTAGAAAACGCCAGCGTAAACCTTAATTTAAATTACAACGGCTAAGGTTCGCGAAAATGTAATTCAGATAACAGTTGTAAAATTCAGAAAAAGTGGAAATTAAATGTAGCTATTTTCGGGAATGAATAACAAGTAAAACAAAGGCATTCCGTTGGGACTCCTACAAAAATCATACATCACGGGTAACGTCAAGTCCCAAAATTGTAGAAAATATTTTACCCGACCTAAAACAAATAGAATTATTACTTTAAACTTTCGTTACCGATCTATAAAATGTGTTAGTTTTCGTCACAGTAGACACCCTAATTCTATAAATAGACATGATAAGAAATGAATCCATAACTGGTTGACCTTGAGCCTACCTGACTTGACTTCTTGTGTACAAATAACAGTCTACGCATGAACAAAAATAAAACAAGAAGCGTTTACTTAACAATGCTAACAAAATTGCCTAAACATTTTAGTAGGGAAAATGTCTACTTACATCAAATTAAGAATGTTTTACATTTTTCCTACTAATGTTTATTTTATATGGTTTTTCTGTTCTTAAGTTGTCCTTAAAAAGTTAAACCTCTACTCTTTTTAATAGTATATTACGTTACAAGCACGGTAAATAGGGGTTTTCCGTGTGAGCATGATAGTTCCCGGATGAGGCACAGCCAAGTGCGGGATTTTCATGTGCAAGCACGGAAAAACTTACCGGACGAGTTACGTACGATATTTATCATTATACAACACCGAAAAAGCAGCATATTTTTAATCAAAACATCTTTTTATTAAAAAAAAACTTGTTTGATTTTTCTGTTATATTTCCATTGACAAAATCAATAAGCTGTTTGCATAAAACTGATGTTTATTCTTATTCGTAAAATCAGCAGTCGTAGCGCGTCGGAGTCACGTTTATGGATCAAAATTTTGAAAATCCTGTGTGGGGTAACGTTTTATATGTTTTTGGGTACGGGAAAACTGATTTTGACAGTTTAAAAAGTCGTAGCGCGTCGGAGTCGCGTTTTTGGATCAACATTTTGAAAATACAGTGTGGGGTATCGTTTTATGTTTTTAAATACGGGAAAACCGATTTTGACAGCTAAAAAGTCGTAGCGCATCGGAATTACGTTTTTGGATCAAAACTTTGAAAATTCAGTGTGGAGTATCGTTTTATATGTTTTTGGGTACGCGAAAACTGATTTTGACAGTTAAAAAATCGTAGCGCTTCGCGATCACGTTTATGGATAATTTTTTTGAAAATTCAGTGTGGGGTAACGTTTTATATGTTTTTGGGTACGCGAAACCCGATTTTGACAGTTAAAATATCGTCGCGCTTCGGGGTCACGTTTTT
>JAGFPH010000287.1:433491-448783 GCA_018207615.1 Philaenus spumarius | reverse complement strand
CCGATTTTGACAGTTAAAATATCGTCGCGCTTCGGGGTCACGTTTTTTTGTCAATATTTTGAAAATACAGTGTGGGGTAACGTTTTATATGTTTTGGGGACGGGAAAACCGATTTTGACAGTTAAAAAGTCGTACAGAGAAAACCGAGAATTATGCGTGATTTTTATGTCCCTTGGTTTTCCACCCAGGTCTATACAGATAGAAAACAGCTTTTTTTATACAGTATAATGAAAAAAAAAAACAAAAAATATATATATATATATATATATCAGCAGTTGTATGTAAGTTCCTCTTAGTTCGATAACAATATTAACAAATAACATTAAAGTCAAAAAACCATGCAGTTAAAATTAAATAACAATGTTTACTTTCCTTTACAATTATGGTAATTGGAATCGATGGAATCGGAATCGAGAATCGGGAATCGATTTCTTGGAATTGGAATCGGTATCGGAATCGATAAATTTGAGAATCGACCCATCCCTAAAATATAGCATATTTCCTTTAAATTTTCGGGGCTGTGCAAATCCAGAAATTCAAGATCGAATCCGAATAATATTTTTTCAGTCATTTCAAATCCGAATTAAATCCGAATAGTATTTGTATGCTAATTACGAATCTGAATAATATTTTTAGGCTAATTACGAATCCGAATCGAGTCCGAATCTCAGGCCTAAGAATCCGAATCTCAAGTCTACGAATTCAAATCGAATCCAAATTTCCAAAGTTTGTCGAATTGATACCGAATATTATATTAGAAAGACCTCAAGGTATTTATAAAAAATATTTTTTTATTGGACTGTGTGCAAGTTATTTTAAAATTAAATTATATTAAAAACTAACATTGAATCCAAGTCCAACTTATTTTTATTGGGAATTTAACACAATCAAATACAGCCCAACTGTATCATAATTTAGTAATTAATAATTATTAAGTGAATAACATAATATAAATTTAATAGGCTAATTAAATCAGGTAATGTCAAAAAATTTTAAGTCAAACTGCAACACTTATAGGCTGCAGTGAAACATTTAATTCACAGCAGTCTATCTAACTTGGTGCAACATACACTGTTCAAAACCGTTAACAATTTTTTTCACATTCGTACTGTTTTATCCTTGAAAAATTTTCGAATCTTTTCGGTCACTACTCGATCTTTCGAACCGAATCTGGATTAGTGGATTCGTTTTCGAATACGAATCCAAATATTTTTGCATGATGGATTCGACTATCGAATCCCGAGATGGATTCAAATCTATTTTCTAACTATTTGCACAGCCTTGAAAATTTTCAAATTTGATATAAATAACCCAATCTTTGAACATTTTCCTGCACTCATCGGAACATTCAAGATGTAAGAATTTGTCTAAATATGTTAAAAGGGGAATCCTTGTTTACGCTTGCAAAGGTTTAGTATAGAAAGCAAGAAGCAAATTATAAAAAAGCTGGCAACTTTTTAACAAATTAGCAGCATTTGAACCAATTGGCAGCATTTTAACAAATTGACAGCACTTTAACAAATTGGCAGTATTTTAACAAATTAGCAGCACTTTTGGTCAAGTTTGCGATCATTTCTACAAAAAACAAAAACTTCGCTCCATCTTCCTTCTGAGATAAATGTTAACTAACTATATTAACAGTGTTCGAAGACAGAAAATATTGAAGAATTAAGAAAAAATATTGTCCTTAAAACATATTTAACCCTGTTAGTTGCATGATCTTCACTGAGGCTATGCTTATAATTTTGTTAAAATACATAAACTTCGTTCTCCAGAGAAAATGTAAGTTAAAATTTATTTTTAATCCTAGAATGAATGGGCAAAAAAAGTTACGTAAGTTGACGGGCTGGGCTTGACAGACCCAAGAATAAAAAAAATATAATTATTTTTATTGATAATAACATGTTTTTCTATCAAATCTAGACATGATTTTAGTAGTACAACACTTTTTTAACAAATTAATATTGCTCACAAACAATAGTATAAATAAATTGTTTCGAAATTTTTAACAAAAAAATACATAAATATGCTATGAATTTTAAAATTTTGATTGGGTTTGATTTTACATAGGCCTACTATATGCAAGAACGATGTTCAAGGGAAAATATCAAGAATTAGTAAAAATGTCAAAGAAATGTTTTTGAAGAGATCAAATAACTGAATTTTTACAGTCATGAGCAGACGGGCTAGGTCTGACAAACCCACAAGTGTTCAAATGCGTGACAACTGATGACCGAGAGTCGAGTTGACAATTGCAACACCAGCTCATCCTGTGGACTCTTTTTGGAAGGTACACAAGGTAAAAGGTTATCAACACCTGTGACCTAGAATCTAACCTAATATAAAAACATCTGTGCCTCACAGACCCAACCTGTCCATTCTAGGGTTAAAGTAAATGTTATAGGCGGAAAATTACTGTCAGGCTATCCTATCTAAAACAGCAAGCTCCTATACAGCAGCAAGCTCTTGTATAACAAATTTCAGAAGCAGTTAGCCATCATGGACAATCACATTTAATTAGGTAATGGAATAACACAACTACTACGGTAACTGTAATTCTAAAGAGCAGTTGTTCGACTTGCCCAAAATCTATAGTTGTTACTTCTGCCTAGATCATATAAATTGTAAAAAGAATACCTAACATAATAAAGTAACTAATCCTGTTATCAATACATTTTTTTAATAAAAATTAATATTTTAAATGTAAACTCCTTAGAAATTGTTAGCAAACCGTTCGAATGAAGTGTTTATTATTGTACCGTTAGACAAGGACAAAAATTAAAATAACATTTTCGGACGCAGCAAAAATAAAAACAGAAAACAACTCATTAATTGCAAATTAAAGAATTTAACCCTAGAACCGGCAATGTTAACGAAAATAAATTTTTTGGTGTTTGCATTTTTTTCAAAAATTCACCAAAAATAGTAAATTAACCCCCAACAAAAAGTGTCCCATAGCTTTTTTGTAGAGAAAGATCCAAAGAATTTATATATGCCAGTAAAAAAATGATAAATGTAAAATTTACAAAGTTATTAGCTCAAGAAACAAAAAATGTTCATTAACGAAAGGAAAAAGTTCAACTTTAGGCCTACATAACAAGTAGTAAACATTTTTTGTAATTTTTTTTCATAACTGTAAAAAAGATTCGTAATTTAGTTATAAATAGAACTGTATAAAAATATTTATCAATTTCAAATTTCTTATTTTGAAAACACCAGTTTTTATGTTCCTACTACAAGTATTACAAAGCTGTCTTTCTCACGGTGCCACACGACAAACCGTTCAAACAAAACATATTTGGTTTACACGAAATGTTAGCTTGAAGCATTCTCTACACAGACATATCAAAATATATCTAAAAATAGACTGTGATCACACAGATATCACATGTAATAAGTAAGGCCGTTTATTTTTTTGAAAACTGACCAATGCAAGGGTCTACAAAACGCCTCATAACTTTACAACTATTTGACAGATTTTTGATTGGATGGCAGTTTTATATAGGGGAAATTGTGACGAATCAATGGTATATAGGTTTAACTCAGAAAAAGTACTAGGCGGTCTGTAGAGACGAACGAACGTCGAGTTATTTCCTTACGTTTTGAATGAATATTTGTACGCTGATTGATTTGTAGAAAACTAATAAACTGCAACGATGATTACGTATGTAAATACGTATACGTTTTACAAAAAACTTGTAAATTAAAAAATTAAAATTTAAATCATTTCCTTTCCATCGGTTTTTGTTTTTTTAAGATTGGAAGATTTTTATTGGATCAAATATTCGATACAATCACGCGTTACAAATGTGTTGTCACAGCACAATGTGATCGCACCCCGGTGTTATCTGCCGGTTCTAGGGTTAAGGCACAATTATGGTGAAATAATGGAAGAAAAAAAAGCAATTTTTTTTCTAAAATACGATTTTTTTTTATTAAAATGAGATATTTTTTAATCTGAACAGATTTATAAATTTTGGTGGGCTTTGAAAGCACTGATACATTGCTAACCTTAAACCATGGTAAAGGTATTCACACGATAGATAATGCAAAAAGTATTCATACAAGGGCACGATTTGCAGCATCGCAAATTTTAAAAGTATCAATGAAAGGGCATGATTTATAGCACCGCTTGTAAAAGTATCAGTGACATGGATATTATTGTATTAACATGATTGGTTAAGGGGAAGCAGGATGGCCAAAAGATGCTACTCCAGTTGTAGCCTCCAACTCAGGTTGTCAGTCCAAATCTACTTGCTAGTTATCAATTTACCTGTGCAATACACGGTTCCCTCGATCTTTAAACTCAGTTTTTTTATGCAAACACTCTGCGTCTCTCTGTTTTGAGTTAATTACGGCTTGCGTAGGCTTGAATTTGTAAATACTTCTCTAATGGTAATTCTATATTTTACTGATTTAACGCCTCACATCATGTCCGATTGAAAGCAGAATTGCACAAGTATTGTACAGTAAACACCAAATAAATATCAACCCATTCGCATCATAATACAGCTATCAACAAAATATATACAACTCTCTGCTATATAAACATAGTTCATTGAATTGCATAGAAGAAAACTCAATTCATCTGATACAGTAACAAGACTGCATCAAACTAAACCTTCAGATTTGACGGATTATTATATAGTTAATAGGAAAATAACCACTGGGTTTTATGTTATTTTAAAGATGTGTGTAAATTAACACGACGAGTTCATATATACCAAGTTGAGAAAACATAATTTTCTGTATGTAGGCCATCTTGTGCTTTCCAAAATGAATAATAACTTTAGAAATTATTAAAACGTTGAGTTTAAATTTATAATCCTACACACTTTGTATGCTATGTTTTAATAGGATAACAATAAACCAAGATTTATTGTAGGAAATTTTTAAATTACATATATTTACAATTTTTTGTAACAGTTTTTGAGACATTCATAATTAAAATTGTTTAAATGGATTCCATTTTGAATATTTATATAATAAAAATTGGTTTGTGAGTACAACATAGAATAAAAAGTATGTGTACCAAATTATAAATCTTAACAATTTCTGAAGTTAAAGCCTAGGCCACAGAATTCGGGCTGCGGTAACGGGCAAGATGTTGCGAAAACCAAAGCTGGCTGCGATTGTAAATGTCTCACACCGCGGGATAGTAGTACGTGCGGACAGCGGGTAAGGTCGCTTGCTTTTTGTCGGAAGAAGAATAACGTTTATAAATATTCGATACTAGAGTGCAGCACCTCCTGGACAGACTTAGAAACTAAAATTGTAGTTACTTTATTCTCTACCAGATAGCAGCACCTCCCGGCCTTCTATAATATTACTAATCTTTCCTTCTCTTCTCTATATATTACAACTTCCAACCTTTCCTATTTTCTTTAGCCTATATATTAACCAACCAAAGGAACTATCTTTCCTACGATCAGGTATAGGTTACATTTCAAGAGAGATGTATGTAACAACTATGTAGTGTTCTTCTGATGAAGAGGAAATGTTAGCCTTATTTTCTGTTCTTATGAGAAAAACCAAGAAGTGGAAGTGGGTTCACGAAATAAAATTGAAACGAAAACAATTAGGCTAATATCACAGATTATGTCCGGAATTAGACAGTTTCGATGATAGACTTTTCATTCACTTTCGAATGTCTCATGAGTGTTTCCCAATTAGCCCTTCCGTAACCATTTCAACAAAGAACGCAATGCAACAGACTCGAAACACAACTGATTGCCACCCGTATCCTGGTTGAGATCACAATTGCAGACCGTGTCTGTGTGTGACAGAACTCATGAAAAGTGCAAAACACTGAAAGCGTCCATGCCGCTACGGGCAGAGTTCGCAGAACGTTTATCATTGGTTTTCTAAAAACAAAAAATGGAAAATTTACAAAAAACTAAACGTTTCCGCACTTTGTTTATATAAATTTTTTATGTATTTGTAACTTATAAGATCAAGAGATGGAGGGGTAATTTTGAAACAAACTATAATTTTTAAAGCTGTCTTATTGATGATTTATTTCCTTTTCACATAATTTATGTAAATAGGGTTTGAATACGCGTCAGCAGAAAGGCAGAGATGTCCAGTCTGCAAAAGTTGGAACCTCCAACACATTTGCGTAGGCTGGAACCTCATTACTGTTACATTAGTCTTCATTAGTCTAACAAGCGTAAAGAAATAGGACAAGCAAAATAAGTTTTGAATGGTTTTTCTCAATTAGTATGAAATATTTAAAAGCTGTTAGTAAATTAATTTTAAAAAGATCTTTTAAAATCACTTAATAATGTGAATGAGTTGATAATGTATCACTACAGTAATAAGGACAGTTTTCAAGACAAATAATGAAACCAAATTAACAATATATTAAATGACTGGTTTAATTTTCACAATATTTGCATGTGATTATCAAGTTGAATAGTGGTAAAACAAAATGGAGGATACATGTTGTACATGAAATACTGGATGAAGTAAAACATAAGAGTCTACAAAAAAAATAAAAACATGATACTAATTTATTTTCTATAATACAATTACTATATTAATCAAACAAAAAACTATTTCAATTATAAACATTTTTGCATTTTTTTTATTAAAAAAACTAATAATTAGTTTTTATGGGCAATATAAATGTTGGTGACATAGTTATGTTGAGATCGACACCAACAAAATTTGTTTTAAACACATAAAACTGTATTACTTCAAAAAAAACTAATTGTTGGTAAACAACAAACCAAAAAAACTGATACATAAAAATGATTACAGTAAACAATCTGAAGATGATAATTTACTTTACACATAAATTAAGAAAATAAAAAAGGTAAAAAAGAAGTATATTACATTACCTTTGGAAAACACACACAATATAAATAGAAAATAAGAAAGAAAAAACAGCAAAGCGTAAGAAATTATACTGTTTAGTAGTAAAAACATCAGGAGCGAGTGAGAGTTTAAAGTTTTCAATAAAATTATTAAGAATAAAACTCTGCTATAGTTCACCAATCAGATCGTTGGAGATGTATCCCAGAAAAAGAACAAAATTAATTATTATAAAAAAATATACAATTTTAATTTCAGATGTTAAATTTGCTGTGCCTACAAAATAATGAAAGAATTTACTAGGCCTACAAAGTTTTTAGAAAGAAGTGTTCAGCCAACAATTTTTATAAAGACTTTAATTATAAATAATATATATAGAATGAAATCCACATTTTAAAATCCCAAAATTTACTTTTTTCTGCGATTTATGATTTTTATAGTGGTCTCAATGCCACGCCAAGTTTTACAAGTTATTAATTCCCGGAACACCATCATTTAATTTACACTTTAAATGCGTTTACAGATTTTTTGAAGACTTTTGCTGTTCCATTTATTATGTTAAGCATCAATTTTAAATAAAACTAGTTGAAATTGTATTCGGTTACCATTTTCTTTAGCGGGCATAAGCCATTGTATTTAATATTACATTTTAAAACACTGGTATTCCATAAAATTAGATACATTTTATTCGGTCACCGTTTTCTGGCCATTCGTTGTTCTGATTTAAATGACATTTTACCGTATTTCATAAAATTAGTGCAAATTGTATTCCAGGCACAGTTTTCTTTTGTAAACATTTGCTGTTGTATTTAAAATTAAGTTTTAACGCAGGGACTTCCTAAAATTTGGTGTTAATTATTTGAAACAATAGTGGTAAAGTTTTCATCATAGTTCTTTTGATGAAATATTACTTTCTTTTAGAACCAGATTTTGTTTAAATTAAATGTACCCGACAAAGTTTTTATTGACTATTAGCATTTCCTGCATTTTACATTTTTCTACGATTTACACTTTTTTTTTTTTCCTCTGTAAAGTGTAATATCACGATTTCACTGTATTTTTTAAACTAAAAATTATTTTTCTTATTGAATAAAGAAATTTCTACCAAGAGAAAAACTGTGAAATGTTGGAAAAGAATATCTCTCATGCGCTCCTGATAAACAGGTTTCTTCATTACACAATCCAAAAGTTTTGGTAAAAAAACACCATGCCCAAATCTAACACCCAACCACAAACAACATTATCCAGCGTAACAAAAATCCGCTCCTAAAACAAATAAATCTGTTAATATAATCCTCTCCTCCCAGAAGATCCCAAACAACACCAAATTAAGGTTTAAAGTTATTTAGACATAGTGAAGGAGTCTGTAAACACCAATCCCTGTACACACTTGTATTTAATTTACTGTACCATTTCCTGGAACTTTAGGATCTGTATCCCAGTCTTCTTTAGCGCCATTATCATCCCAATTTTCTTAACGACATGAAAAAGATATAAAATAATTATTATTTCGATGAACTAAAACTAATGAAGCACAACAATGCAATTTTTGAAAAGTGAAAAAACAAAATGCAAATATAAACAATGAACTAAGTGACCTAACAGATTTGTAATGGAACCATTCGTTTAATTTATTAAGTATGATTTATTATCATAAAACATCATTATAAAGAAATTTTAATTACTTGATTATGAGTTAACGTAATTTTTACCTTTGCAAAATCTAATCTATTGCATCGTAGTACTTACAATCTATTGCAAAGTGGTACTTACCAGCTTAAGATACAAAATACATGTCTATTATTAATGAAAACAATTAGTATAATAGGACTCAAACGAATCGACAAAACCAGTGTTGCTACATTACCATTTCCGGACAAAATTATATTATTTGGCAACCTTTATACTTTAAGAAGGCATTAATGCAATATTTTGGAGCCACTCAAATAAAATAAGTACATTGAATGTAGCTGGATGGTTTACGAACACGTTTTATTATTTCAGATCTATTGTGTTATCAAACTGCAGGATGTTGTTCCTTGATTCGTCAATATGAATAAAAAGCCCCATAAATAACGTCCCCCCAAAAAAACTTAGTTTCTCAGCTAGCCGCCATTTTGAATTTTGTATTAAAAATTAATGATAGGAATGAATTAAATAGGTACAGTACATGATTTGTCTTTTTCCAATCCAGTAAATCAATGGGTGATTACCGCGGTTTCGAGTAGCCTATGTACTGACCTTCAGACCACAACTCGGAAAATTATGTAGAAATATCCCTTCATAAGGTTGATCATAAAACGTTCTCAACACAAACCTAAAAAACGTTTTGCCTTGACCGGTCAGCTTACGACCTAGCCTAACCCTGGTAAACATCTTTTTATGTGTTTCATGTTGTTTTTGAAGTGAAAACTTCTTTATGCAAATTTTTTGGACGAGGTAAAATATATGAACTCGAGATACACGTGTCAAAGTAAGACGCTTTTGATTTTGTCAATGATTTTTTCTTCTTCATTGTTTAACACATGTACTAATGTAAACCAGAAATCAACAGCTGATCGTAAAAGAAGAAGAAATCAACAAAATTAAATAGGCAGTGGTAAATTTAGAAGCTTAAACTCAATAGCTGTATGGATTTAGTCATGTCACGCTACCGATGAAATGGACATTGCACTTCCTAATTTTGTAAGTTGTGTTAAATTAGTGTACCTCTAAAATGGACACAGTGTTTTCTCATTTTTTTTATGTCTGAATTTGCTAACTTGATTGCTAAGGTACCGTAATGAATGTAAATGCAATAAAGCAACGTGTGTTGGCCTATGTCAGTATAGGCCTAACATAAAATTATGTTGTTAAACTTTTAAATTTCCACTTTTGATTTAAATTTTAAATGGGACAAGATAAAAAATGATCAAATTTCAGATTAAACCAATATAACCAACAATTTATATTCATGACAAGTTTTTACTTCTGTCGGCAGTCCTATGACAGCTTTCTTTTTTTATAAACTTTAACACTTTACTGTAAATAGGTAAACTTCTGTCTTTTATCTATTTTATTTGTCAGTTTTGGTTAAATGTTCATTCCCTGTTTTGATTTCTTTATGACGATTGAATTATTTTTTTGTGATTTACGATTTTGTGGTGTGAACTCTTTACTTACCTAATGAAAGAAAATTTCTTCATAATTTTCAGTGCTGTGAATTAAAGATGGGTATATAGTATACCCAAAACCATGGAACGGTAATCAGCCGTAGTTTTACTGGATTTTAAAAAAACTAATCAGGTATTGCACCTATTAACTGTTAAAATTCTTCAATCCATGGGCTAACAAGTTGAAATGTCACGAATTGTTCAAAACTTAATTTAGTACTAGTTTTTAATAAGAAAAATTCTTACTACCAAAATATAATCAACCTTATTGGTTCATCCTTTTCAAGATAGTCATCATTTAAATATTCAAACTTCAATGACTAAAAAAAATGGGCTAAATTTAAAAAACACACATGATACACGTTATTATAAATTTCTGAACAATTTTGAATTCCAATAGATCAGAAAAAATAAAAGTTAGTCTAAAAAAAAGTAATTACATTACAAACAAATCACATTGTAACTTTAATTTAAAGTCCAAAATTCACTAAAATGTACTAACAGGGTGTTATGTAAAAATACAGGGGTATTCTACATAAATATATTTTATTTGGTCACCATCTTAAAATGGATGATCTAATCAGATTGATTATTTTTGGCTAACAAGATCTTTATGTTGTTAACAACCATACCAAATTTAGTTTTGTTACGATGGACCTTTCCTGTCATATTAATTCTTATGCAACAGATACAAAGTGGCTCGTAGCCAGGACCTATGTTTATTCGACTTGTTTCCCCATCTTAAACCCAAGGAACAATTTAACAAAGTACATCCTTGACCAAAAAACTCCAGGTCCGTTTAGATCTGGGTAAGACCATGGATTTTAGGCGATGTAGCCCATCAGTGCTTTTCGCCTTTAAAAAAAATTCAGATCCAACATAACTATTGCATATATTTTACTTCTAAAATAAAACTATTAAATTAATTAACTGAAAACATTTACACACCCATTTTCTCTCCTGAATTATCATCTGTTGAAGGATTATTCCACGTATCGATTGATCTTGGAAATCCTTGTCCAGGTTTGTCTCTACTTTGGAATGTTCTAGGACCTAATCTTCCTCCACCACGACCACCTCTTCCTGACCTGCCTGGTCCGTTTGACATCCGCCCAGATCTATCACCTCTCCTACCGCCTGAGTTTCTTTCCCCACCATAGCCTTCTTCAAGGTTGCGCTCGTTCTCTTTGTTCTCGCGTCCTCTCCCTGTATTAAAAAGAAATTATTACAACAACACGTCCTGATGTTTTAAAATAAGATTTCTGTGAAGGAATTTAATGAGTCATATTATAATTAATTAGATTTTTGCCTCACCTGGGTGTGATTGTTTTTTTTTTTTTTTTCTTTAACCCTTGAGAATTCGCAGTTTCAACCACACCTTTAGATATTTATGAATTCTGAATATTTGACCTTGAGCTAACTTCCCCTCTATTCCCTCTTTTCCTTTAACAGTTAGTTAGAGAGGCGAGACATGCAAAACTTTTAATTTAGTTGGTTGCAAACAGTGCTTATAGTCCGTTTACTAAACCCTTGCGTTGTGTGCTGTCGTTTCTTCCGCGCGCGAGTGTTCGTTGTTGTTAATTTTTTAGTATAAACAATCATTTGTAAAATGTTTTTTTGTTATTTTATATGTAAATAAGTTCTTTCATACTTTAAATTTTAAATTATACTATAAAATACAATTAATAACTAGTTATTTTATCCTAGCACCCGACTAATACAGTGCGGTCTAAACACCGTGCGTGAGTTCCAATGTGACGACATACTGAGCAAGTTCCAATGTTACAACATACTGCGCGAGTTCTCAAGGATTAAAAAGAAAGGCAGACTTTTCGGAAATAATCACTTTTTTGAAAATGTTACCACAACAATATTATTGCTTTCCACAGGTGTATAAGCAATTTTATAATTTAGTGGTCTATTATCATTAAAACATCTAATAATTCATTGTTATAATTAATTACTACATATATTATTCACAGTTATGCCTAACTAATAAAATATTTTATGCATGAGAAAAATTTAGAAGTAGAGTAGTGGTGCCAACCTAAGCACATTCTACTATTGAATGTTGAATACAGGTAAACATACTGTGACTAAAGACTATAAGTTAGAACTTCAGGGTATTTTTTTATTTTTGATTATTGCTTGCACTTCTGTTGCAATACAAAACAAATTGATAGATGTTACTAACTTGTTTCCAAAGTGGGCATCACAGGATTAGAGACTGCAAGTTAGAATATCAAGCTTTTTTTAATTTTCATCGATTCAACGAATACATTTGTTACACACATAGGATTGATCCAATGTATCAAATCGTGAATATCGATGTATATGAAAGTTTGAGGTTTGATGATAAGTATGGCGAACATTAAGTATTTATGTATTACAGAATGTTATAAATAGAAGGGAAAATTGTGTGTTCCTGTTTTGTTATATATATTTTGTAGGAATAGCGGAGTCCTGGCAATCGTGTTTACGTTTGTATGCACAGCCCAATGTCATTGAACAGATACGTCTAATATTTCCTGAGATAAGTAAATTGAGTTTAAAGTGTTTTATTTTCTGTTTGTAATTAATTACATTAAATTTTGTTCAACATATTTTCCGTTTCATTTATTTAAGATGTTTACAAATAGAATCGAACATTTACATTACAATTACGTATTAGAGCATTTTCTTGTGTATGCGTTGGCACCTCTGCAGCAATATGGCAGAGTCGTAATGTAAATTTGCCTGGTCATAATTTATAAATATATGCTTTTATTACTTTCTACCTAAAGAACAGTAGAAACAATAACCATACTTTACTTGTATCACTGCTCATTACGAAAGATGTCTCAAGGACAGCTTAAGCTGATGTTTGGTCCTAACAAAAAATTCTGGAAAATAGACTAAAATTAAATCACTTACATCCTCTGTTCTCGTTTTGTCCGCCCCGACCACGCAAACGAGGTGGACCGCCTCCCCTCTGCCTTGGTCTCTCTCTATCGTGTTCTCGTCCAGGTCCGCCCCTACCTCGTCCTCCAGTCGGAGTCCCCCCTTCCTCTAATTGTGGTGAGTCCCAGTCTTCGCCTTCCCCTCCGCTACCACCAACATGGTTATTCACCGTACCGTCGGATTTTGTTGTACTAGCCGTTCTGTTCTTTTTCTTTTTCACAACTGATGTTGACCACTCTGACTGAAAACAATCCTTTAACGTTCAATTTTACGTTAGTAAAATATCTCAGAAAATGTGTCCACTACATTCTAAACAAATACATTATATTGGTATAGATTATATTAGATTTCCTAAAAACATTTATATATATTGGCTCACATTCAAAATTTAAATGTAAGGGAAATGTAAAACAGAGAAATCAATCAAAATTAAGACCAGCAGTTGTTTATTAGATAATCCATAAGTTTAGTTTCAAAAGATACTGGTTTCAGACATGTTCAAATAATAAACGAGTGGGATTTCCAACAGATAAAGCAAACCAATAATGAAACTGAACCAATTAGGATTTTTCTTGCTGAAAACGAGTAAGATAATTCTAGCAAGAAGAACGATGCCCGTCCATTACTGTTTATAAAAGAGTAAGAACACAATGTTAGGTACATAGTTGTAAAAGAAATCATACACAGATTGTATTGTTTCATGTTAAAAGGCGATTTAAAATTATTTATTCCGAGGTGTTGGTATTGTAAGGTCTTAAAAACAAGGAATAATGTTTAACCCTGAAAGCGCTAAGCTGAAATATGGGCTACCGCTCATTTAGAGTTAAAAAAATATGTATGTCTCAATATTCTTTATAAATTTAGATTGTTATTGTTACGGAGTACACACACACAAAACTCAACTAATTTTAAACCTTTTTTAAATATTTTTTACGAATTACAACTTTGCAGAATTTACAATTAGTCAAAACTAAATACATAAAAACCTTACTTATTTTTGTCTAAAAATAAAATAATTATCTACTAAACTAAGAAAAACAAGAACTTATACAAAACTAAAACTTCGGAATGAATATCAGACAGCTCATAGTACAAACAAACAAGGAACTGCTGAGTAAAACAGAATGCGTCTATTAGGCATAAGCCGCGCTGAGAACACTTGTGATAGCAGATTAATTTGCTTTGGCGACAGAACACAGACTGATAAGAGGTCACAGACATTGCTTATATTTTGTTTAAACGTACTCAAAGAATATCAATCTAATCTGCACTATATTGGAAGTTTCGTGAACTATGGAATCATCTAAGCATGTGTTTAAAGGCGCTAACCGCACTCAAATATTGAGTCGTGCCGAGTTTAAATGCGCTAGCTGCACGTTAAGGGTTAAAGAGCAGAATTGTTCATTCAGTGGACTGGTAAATATAAACAGTGACAATTGAAAGAGTTGTATGAAGTACGCTCAAAACAAAATAGTATGTTATTGGTATGCCACGGCTTTGAGTAAGTTAAACATGTCAAAAAGTTTAACGTATTGTTAAATTTATTTATGGTTGGTGTTTTCAAATAATTTTAGATATGAATGGCGTGAGTTAAACAATAATTTAGTTTATGTTAAAATGGGTTCAAGTGGTATGTGTGAATAAATCTCTAAATGTGGACATGCAAGTGTTATCTTTTGTACCTAAAAAATCTATTTCACGCTGGCCAAAGTACATTAAATGGACCCTAATCCACCCAATGAGATGTTTATAAATATTAAGTGGGGATATACACAGAACAATTTATTGTCGCGATAAATTGCACCAAAAAATCTTTAGATAAATTGCTACGAATAATCTCTCAGTAAAATCGTTCATGATCTATTTATTATTAACGCTAAGTTTTATTGGACCAATATTCCTGGTCCAATTAATCGCTCAAATTTATTTGTACATATGTGATGTTTGGAATGATTTTTTGTCAAATGTAATCAATTTATCTGTGATCGTTGATCTTTCGATTAAACGTTGAAACTGAAGAGGTACGAGACTAGGTATTAGCATTTAGTATTGTGTTCGAGAATTTGAATTTGTGCATTATAAAAGTTGAACATGGACGAAACTGCTGCGTTACTTGTTGGAATGATGAAATACATAGTAATAAAAAGAAGAAGAACAACAAGGAATCGTACAAAATGGGTCAAAACATGGTTACTGAAAAAAGAATTGAATCATAGACAATTGTGAGAAGATAATCATGACGATTTTTAAATTACCTGTGCATGGATGACATAACTTTTAGACAATTATTGGAATAAGTAAAGAAAAAGTAACTAAGCAAAATACTGTAATGCGCAAGGCAATTCTAACAAAAGAGTTACCTCTGAAATTGTGTTTTTTTTTTT
>JAGFPH010000287.1:402818-433481 GCA_018207615.1 Philaenus spumarius | reverse complement strand
TTCAAGCTAGAATGAAATCCTGTCACTGAATGGAGTGTGGACATTACTTCCAACATCTCACTGAACGAGTTTTAAATTTAAGAGTCTGCTGTAGTGGCGGCCATCTTGGATTTTTATCCCATAAGAGCAATGTTAAATTTCGAACCATTTATTTCGTTTATTTTTTATCATAAAATTGTTTGGAAGGTCTCATTTTAAGCACAGTCACAATACGCATCCGTTTTGCATTTTGTGTGTTTTTTTTAAATGCTTTTGATTTGTTATGTAATTGACATTTTGTAAGTACGTTTGAATTTTTTTCCTATCACAATAAAAAATTAACAATGAAAAGTAATTTGCAAGCCGGATTCGAAATTTTATTAAGAATATTCAGTTTTTTTTTCAACACTCAATTACAAAAGATGCTTATAAAATGGTTTGAAATGAGGCAATGTCAAAGCGTTCAGCTGCAAGAAATTGCACTGTTTAGATAGGGATATAGTGAGAAACGCTTGCGTTTCCGGTTGCTTTCTCGTTTACTGGAGCAGACCCTTGAGGGATAAATGCTAACTGTTTTCACAATTTGATCAGTTTTCCATTCTCCTTAGGTATATAGAATCAAAATGTAATATAAATATTTCTACATTAAAGAATATTATCTACAAAGTGTATTATGTCAGTCAGAGGCAAAATTTGATTATAAAAACGGAATGTTATATTTAATTATAAAACTCAATAACTTAAAATACTTTCAGGGTATGAGTACGTGCACAAAATTTTGTACGAGTGGTTGCGGGAAAATTAAAACTACTACAGTAGAACCTCGGTTATAAGAGCTTGAGAGGTTTTCTCAATAAATGAATTAATAATAAAAACTTTTGTGTTACGATTGATCAGAAAGAAAACAAAACTGTCGTTTGCCTTGTTAGCGAATTTCCATAGGAAAAATTAGCTATTGCAGTGGCCCTTATGGTAAGACCCAAGGTCGGGAATAGCAAATGAGCACCGATCATGGTCCCCAGATCACGTTTTGAGGTGTCATTAAAAATCACATATATATATACATAGCCTATATAAGTCCGATTTGGGCCAAATTTGGTACACATGTTGGTTGTCTATGTCGCTCGGACGAGTTCGTTAGCCAAAAAAATCCAACAATCGGAAGCATGTTTTTTTACCGGAAGTAAATATTTTTTTAGTTTTTCCTACGATAATTACTTCTTTTAGAGTTTTTCTACAAATATAAAAATGTAGGATGTAATTCTGCACATTTTGTTTTTTTTACGCGACCTTATAGCTCGCTTGGTTCCCCTAAAATCGATCAAAACGTAAAATACCATAAAAGTACCCGGTTCGAAGCCAAGTGGTGCAAACTCGCGAGGCCACTAGGCGCAAACAAATTCTACTAATATATTGCGTACACACAGACAGCTGTTCAACGCCTTTGTGAGTAGACCTATTTCGCAAATTGTTGGTTGAGACCCTAAACCATAGGCATATAAACTTAATTTTGGAAATTTGCTCAACTGACGTCAGCGGTCCAGCTGCGTGGTCGAATTATTCATTCTGAAAACGTTTCCGCTCCTTACCCAACGAGATAGTATGGTGACCCAGGCCTGCAGAATATGTCCGAACGCCCGAACGAGGTTCGGGGGAAATTGGGCCTGGGCTGGGGAAATTTTGGCCGGGGAAAAATCCAACAAAAATAAGGAAAATTTAATTATTTTGGAGAAAAATAGATAAGAAATGAATGGGAACAAAGATCAGCTTAATCGCTTTGTATGATACATATACAAACACACCAACACACACACACACAATGTGTGTTGTCTGCTCTCTGTTGCAAGTCGGACAGGGTTCCTATTTAATTTTCACCGCACAAAATATCGTACGGTGGAGCCGCGATACGACATTAATCTTCACCGCACAAAATATCGTACGGCCGAGCCGCTGATACGATATTTTTCTGCCGTTTGATGAATGGCAGTTCCTGATTCTTGACGGGCGTTCAAATACATTCGTTGGATATAAATTAGAATTAAATCATATTAAATAAAATTATACGATACTTAATGTATGTATAGGTATTACCGATGTTTTTTAATTTTCCTTTACATAATTTCGAAATAAGTCTTTACCAGTAAAAGGCGTACAATGTGATGTGCATACTAATTTTTTATTACGTCGGCTTGCATTAAAATGCCGAAGTATTGAAAAAATGCGATGATTTTTTGTGTCAGTTTTCCTGTATACACGGTATAAGCACTCACAGACGTCGTAGAAAACTTCTGTTGGTACCCAAATCTTCGTAATTTTATTGCGGAGAGTTGAAAAGCTTTTGAGCTTTCTAGCGTGAGGCGGAGCGCGTCAAGGTCACATTTTTGGGTCAAAATTTTGAAAATATTGGGTCAAAATTATGAAAATTCAGTGTGGGGCAATCGTTTTATATGTTTTTGGGTAAAAAAAAAAACGATTTTGCGAGTTAAAAATTCGTAGCGCGTCGGAGTCACGTTTTTGGATCAACATTTTGAAAATTCAGCGTGGGGCTATCGTTTTATATGTTTTTGGGTACAAAAAAAAAAACGATTTTGCGAGTTAAAAATTCATAGCGCGTCGGAGTCACGTTTTTGGATCAAAATTTTGAAAATATTGGGTCAAAATTATGAAAATTCAGTGTGGGGCTATCGTTTTATATGTTTTTGGGTACAAAAAAAAAAACGATTTTGCGAGTTAAAAATTCGTAGCGCGTCGGAGTCACGTTTTTGGATCAACATTTTGAAAATTCAGCGTGGGGTATCGTTTTGTATGTTTTTGGGTACGGGAAAACCGATGTTGACAGTTAAAAAGTCGTAGCGCGTCGGGATCTCGTTTTTGGTTCAACATTTTGAAAATACAGGGTGGGGTAACGTTTTATATGTTTTTGGGTACGGGAAAACCGATTTTCACAGTTAAAAAGTCGTAGCGCGTCGGTTCACGTTTTTCGATCAACATTTTGAAAATTCAGTATGGGGTATCGTTTTGTATGTTTTTGGGTACGGGAAAACCGATGTTTGACATTTAAAAGTCGTAGCGCGTCGGGATCATGTTTTTGAATCAAAATTCAGTGTGGGTTATCATTTTATATGTTTTTGGGTACGGGAAAACCGATTTTGACAGTTAAAAAGTCGTAGCGCGTCGGGATAACGTTTTTGGATCAACATTTTGAAAATTCAGTGTGGGGTATCGTTTTATATGTTTTTGGGTACGGGAAAACCGATGTTGACCGTTAAAAAGTCGTAGCGCGTCGGGGTCTCGTTTTTGGTTCAACATTTTGAAAATACAGGGTGGGGTAATGTTTTATATGTTTTTGGGTACGGGAAAACCGATTTTGTCAGTTAAAAAGTTGTAGCGCGTCGAGATCACGGTTTTTGATCAAAATTTTGAAAATATAGTGTGGGGTAACGTTTTATTTGTTTTTGGGTACGGGAAAACCGATGTTGACAGTTAACAAATCGTAGCGCGTTGGGATCATGTTTTTGAATAAAAATTAATTGTGTGGTATCGTTTTATATGTTTTTGGGTACGTGAAAACCAATTTTGACAGTTAAAAAGTCATAGCGCGTCGGGATCACGTTTTTTGATCAAAATTTTGAAAATACAGTGTGGGGTAACGTTTTATTTGTTTTTGGGTACGGGAAAACCGATGTTGACAGTAAAAAATCGTAGCGCGTCGGGGTCTCGTTTTTGGATCAACATTTTAAAAATACAATGAGGGGAAAGGTTTATTTGTTTTTGGGTATGGGAGAACTGATTTTGACAGTTAAAAAGTCGTAGCGTGTCGGGATCACTAAATGTAACAAATGAAAAGTAATTGTTAAGTTTAATTTTCTTTCAATTCGTGTGATCTGTCCAGACGATTTTCAGTAGTGACTGTGGTAGGTAATTCGGTAATTGACTTGGAACTAATTAAACATAACATTTAACTTTGTTTTAACCAGTTAAGTATTAGGCCCGTGTTACACTCTAAAATATTTTGTAAAATATGTTTTATAAAAGATGGTATCCACCTATTATAAAAGATTTGAAAAGTTATTCTCTTTTATAAAACATTTTGGACTTGCACTAAAAGGTAAAAATGTATCTAACATTTTATAAAAGGTAAAATGCCAACCTCTTAAATTTTATAAAAGAAATGTTATAAAAGAAATATATTATAAAAGATAGCCCATTACACTATCAAAGATCTTTGTCAAAGAACTTTTATAAAACATATTTTTTAAATTATTTTACAGTGTAATACGGGCCATAGGCCTACTTTTAAACATAATAAAATAGCAATAATCAAGTTGTATTTTTTTGTTTTAAACCTTTTGGGACCATCTGAAGATATTTTACTGTAGATATAAATTTCACCGTAGTTAATTAAGTAAAAATAATGCTATTATTATTTGTTTGTAGATTTATATTGGAATTTATAATGAATATAATAAAAGTTATTAAAACATAAGGTCAATAAATATGTTGAAATAAATAAACAAACTGTGTTAAAGTCTGGCGCATCTGTAGCAAATAGCGATCTATTTTGGGGAAATTTTTAGGGAAAAAAGAGTGTTCTGGGGAAATTTTGTGTGCTAAAACAATTTCTGCACCCCTGTGGTGACCTTTAGTAGACGCGTAGTATAGTGAATGACGAAGCGGTCTTGGGCCTGTTTACAATCCCCTCCTAGCGGCTTCGTATTTAGGAATCACCATCCTTTCCCACGAGTTATTTCTTCCCCCTGCTACTGTACTTTGTTCTTTTGTTTATATTTGGTGTTGGTTTTAAACTTTGTGAATGAGAGTATCATTATGAGTGGAAAGCAAAAGCGTGTTGTTTTATCTTTAAATCAAAAATGGAAATCAATTAAACGATTAGATGGAGGCGATTCAAAAAGAAAAGTGGCAAGTGATTATTTAGGTGTTGGGTGTATGTATAAAAATATATATACATTTTTAATCTATTTGGTCTCACCCATCCCCGACAATATTATTTAAAGGCAAATAAAATAGATTTTGAAGTATGCCTTCAAATCAGCCTATAAAGATGTAAATGATGCGGGAAATAGTACCTTAATGGTTTTCTCACAGCCTACCGTATTATCCAAAGTCTGCCCTAATTACCTCGGATAATCGAGGTTCTACTGAATATTATTATTAACATAAGACTAAAATTATTAGCTTTGAAGTTATATTGATGCTGTTGTTTACAGACTGCATGGGAAAATACAGATTGTACCGCATATCTCCAAAAGTAATAGTATACATGCGCACTAATTCCTGCACTATGTAGGCATAGTAAAAAAATAATGTTTGACTTAAAGTCTTGTGATGCAGTAATAGCGTCTTAAAATTTCTAAACACGGAAAATACCTGGAAGTAGTTCATGATCATAGTAATATTTGAAATTAATAGTCCGGCAAAAAGTAATTTTAACAACAATAACCCAAAACGATCGTAAAAACTAATAAATGAAATTGCTGTCTATAAAAGTACATTGAATAGGATAATTAATTACACTATTTACAATCACTTATTGTGGTCAATTTATTCAAAGAAAAAATAACTTTTTGTTATTCACTATACATGTTTATCAGTATAACGCAGTAATTTCATTGCTTTTCTAAAGCCTTGAACAATCAAATTAAACTAAACCAATTGATTACAATAATAATCAAATACCAATAATTTTATTTGTCAGGTGGATTCAGAAAGCGTGATAAGTTGATTTTGAATATCATTAACTCCTTGGCTTAGTATGCCTACATTTAATTTCATTCCTAACACTAGAGGGCTACGCCCTAGCTCGCTTCGCTCACCAACCCCCGTAGCGACTTACAGCTTCGAAGCTCGCTCCCATCTACACTTATTTGAAGCACATGCAAATAGATTATTGATTACTCTGATATTTTCAAGTGACTGATTGTTTAGAACAGAGGCAATTATATCCGAGGTACATGGTGTACGGAAAGTTTCACGTATGAAATGTGTGGAGAAAGAAGAAAGATATCATTCAGCACAACCTTTTAAATTTTGCTGGACATAGTAAAGAGAGACATGACAATGCCTTCACAAATTTGTAGAGGAACCTGTATGAGGAGAGTTATCACTGACAATAATAACCATAACCTATTTCTCCGGGATTTGGCAAACAGTACGCTTTGTAAAAAACCGAGAGATTGGTGCTTTTCAGCTGAAAAGTCGCTAATCAAGGAGATTCTTTACAAATAAAATATTAGGCTTTATATTACTTGCATTAAATCTAATTAAAATCACAGATAACTACGGTAAATTTTTACAGTACTTAATATTTATTTCAAGATAAAAAAAACCTGCTTCGTTTCCATCGCATTCAAACATTATTTGAAGAGTCTACTTATTTAAACGACACACCTCTAGGCCTACTATAAATATAACAGTAGAGTACCTAATATTGTTCCGTTGCGTTTATTAATTTGACGCGTTTCGGGATATCTATCCCATAATCAGAATTAGAGATCGCCATTCACGCATTGAATTTTGACTCAAAAACTCTATACCCTAAGGCGATAAGAATTCAGGAAACCCGCGACAAATAATAGTTCTGAATGCCCACAGATAACGGACAGGCAGTCGACATCCGGCAGTCATGAGGTGTACACCTATTAACTGTGTGTTAGGCCTAAATGGGTTGTTGTTTTATTGTTTTTACTTAATATTTTGACGAACTCCATTCAACGAGACATTCCAATGATGGAATAGACATCCCGAACACGTGAATTAAATTAACAAAAATAGGTCACTAACGGATCAATATAAGGTATTGTACTACAGTAGAGCGTCGAAAATCCGAACTAATTGGGACCGAGGGGGGTTCGGATTATCAATTTGTTCGGATTTTTGAAAACGACCAAGAAAATGCCATTTAGGCTAATATATATGCCCTTTAATCGATTAAAGTGGTTAAACAATACAAGCAATAATGTAATTACAATACAGTATGTAAGACTACTTTCATAATATGATTTAGAAAAACCTGCACAAACACAGAAGGGCCAACATGATTACACTTGTACAGTAACTCTCAATTACAGTACAGTACATAATTAAAAGATCACTTGTACATTTTAGTTAACACAAACTAAAAATAAAAAAATACTGTAGGCCTACAGTACACTACTGTATGTACGATACACTGTTATAATGATTACACAAAGAGAAATGAATAAACTTTCTGTATGTTTATTGCTAGCGCTAAAGCAGCTTATTAGCGTGACAGTGAAAATACTGACAGCCCGTCTGCAGTGAGGGCGTGTGAGAGCAGGTATTAAGAAGTGTTTAAAAAGGGATAATAATGTCAAACCGCGATGAAGTTTTTTGTAAAATTTTTAACGACGCAATAATTGGAATTTGCAAAAACGAAAAATAAATTTTTGCAGGGGCTGTCTCAGAACGCGTTCGGATTTTTGACGTTTCGGATTATTGACGTTCGGATTATCGACGCTCCACTGAATTATATTAGGCTACAATATAGAGACCTGGATACAGAAAAAATACATTTATTATAGGCTACTATAAATGTTTAAATATAAAAAACATAACCTTAATTTTAGGTTCAGCAATGCTACAATGATACAATTTAATTATAAACAGAGTTTTTAAAGTAAATAACAACAGACAACAGATGTTTATGTTTGCTAATAGACAATTGATCGACTATAAATCTACAAATTAAATTACCTTTATGATTTGATCAGTAAATATTGTATCAGAACTTTTAGTTATAAATCTTAACAATGAATAGTTGGACTGAATATACTTTGAATATAACTGTCTCAAACACCTTACTCATAGTGAATGTCATAAATTAAGTTACTCATATCCTATCTATTACTGATATCAACCATTAATCAGTTATTAAACAAATGAGTAGGCTAGTGATGGATTGAAAGTCTAAATGTTTAGAGGTAGCCCACAATAATGACAACAACTGCAGAAATAACAGGAAGCACCAATCATCAGGCTCGCAAGACAGTATTGAGATTATGTATATCTTTAGCTCTCAGACAAATATTTATGTATCTTAGTAAATCTACTCAGTAAAATATAATAATATAGGATACAAAAACGTGTGTGTATTAAAAAAGAATGATTTGATTCAGTTGAGTTTGCAACAATTGTATACATTAAGAAGAATAAACACAAACAACAGTAAAAGTAATAATAATCATATGACATACTTCTATGTCAGCTGTTCATTTTAGTTACTGTAGTATTATTTGTTAATTTTGAATTAAGCAATGTAGAGGTTAAAATGATACTAATATCAGAACAAATTTGGGTTACCAGAATAAACAGATTGCGTAAGAGGTCGTGCAACGCTGAACAAAACAACTGCTACAGAAGCAGAGATAGTTTTGTTGGAGATGTCAACAGGAAGCTAGACAGATTATATAGGATAATCCGAATCTAGAATCTTGGTCAGAGTGGAGTGGTCGGGGGATCAGTGAGTCGAGGAGCTGCGAGTTCGGCCAGTTTGCTAGGAAAGTGAGGCCGAGAGATCCGACTGCGGGGCGGGTTAGCTTTGCAAGAATCTCTATAAGGGTCAAAGTCTGGGCCATTGGAACGTCTGGAAAAGTTGTCACAAGTCAAGAGAAGGAAGGACTAGGACATGTTGAAGACAATATGCTGAGTGAGCAAAACAGAGTATTTTGGTCCATTGTTGAATTTAGTGTTTTGGGGTTGATAATATAAACGTAGCTTGCTATAGTCGCCGATATCATGCATCCAGTCTGTCTTGTAAACTCAATACCTGGTATATGAATTATGTATTATAGATATTATTGTTAGCTAATGTTAAAGAGAAACATATTTGGATTAAGACATTTGTTTAGATCATTATAAATAAGCATTCTATAACTGAACCACTGATGTATTCTTATTGGTCTGTTCTTTTACCTATGTCCCTTAGTGTTTGAACCAGGGAAACGAAAAGGGGTTAAAAATCCTGATCCTATCGCAATTCAGCCGTGATAAAACAAGTCATGGTATATTAAAAATTTATAATGTAATTATTTAGTACTGTGTATACTAAACTCTCTTTGCTTCTGTTTTACGTCTTAGTAATTTAACTATAGCAGCAGATAAGTTCTCACATTCAGGTTTTAGTTATATTTCACAATCTGCTCCAGATATTTATAATTTTAACAAATAACATCCAGTTTAAATAAACTTAACATGGTTGGTTTATGTTTTACAGTATTTTTGTGCATAATTTAGCACACCTGCAGCTATATGGCTTGATAATAGTACATACTATTATTTCTCTAACCAATTATATAGGCCTATCAATAAAATTGTCATCAATTTAAAATACATGCAGCTGGCAAGACACACAAAGGTAGAAGCTGCAATAAAACCATACAAGCTTTATAATACAGTACAGTCTCGCTAATCCGGACTTGACGGGACCGGACACTGTCCGGATTAGTAAAAGTCCGGATTAGACATAAAAAGCCTAAAAAACGCATGAAATGTATACCGTTTGTGTTTTTATTGAGAAAACGTATTAAAACTGGTGTTTTGGTAATACAGTATACAGTAAATATCAGCGACCACAGAATTAAATAGACTAGTCAAGTCGAACGCAAGAGTGAAGCTAGTTTTAGAGTCAAATACTCACACAATATGACGGATGCAAGTCGCGAGCCAAAGGCCGGCCGCCCGTATATGTTGCCACATTACCCGCGAAACGAAGCTCGTGTTCTAACTGTTGTATGATAGAAACTAAAATAGCCAATTTTTTCAAAAAATACTTTTTAGAAAATTTAGCTTTTCAGCTACATTTCTCTCGCTTGCATGACGCACCTGCCCTAAAAACAAAATATTTTCTCGCAATGCAACTTTTTGATGTCACGAATTAAAAAGTATAAAAAAGTTTGGACTTTATTCGATTTTTAAAGTGCAAACAATTTTTATTTTTAAACTTTGAACACACCATTAGCGTCCCACACTATTAAACTGTAAGTTTGTCAAATTTCAAAGATTTTTGAGTATTTTCAGCTATTGAAACAACAGTGTAAATAAATAGGGCGCACTGAAAATTTCACTCCAGACGTTTAACGAGAAACAAATCAAAAAGGGACTGACAAAATGAACCCTTAACTATTTTCGCTCTCGGCAAACAACAATTGCGTGTACTGTACCCAGTAAAATACTGCAATTTCTAGTTTTTTTTAGGGCCGTCCGGATTAGCCGGAAGTCCGGATTATCGGAGACCGGATTAGCGAGACTGTACTGTATTACGTGATAGTGTCCTCTAAATATAACAACGTTCTAACTTTTAACCACAATTAACTTGACCACAAAAGGGTAATCACTGGTACAAATGAAGCGAATACAAGCTTAATTAATATTTTAGTAGTTAATTGACTGCGCTAATGAATATCAGAGTAAGCATAGTTAAAAATTTGGTTTTAATCACGAGCCTAACACTAGCCATAAATAATTTGTTCGCTTGTTCCTTTATTTTGCAAATTACTGCGGACTTCTTACTTTCAAATTTTTAATTACACAGTATATTTAGTCATAATTTCTTAAGTATTCAAAACTAATAATATATCATTTCCATAACCTTTAAGCCATAGGCCTATAATTTAAAGATTATAAAACCTACTATTATTAGGCTACTAGGCTTATAAAAAGTAACACATTAGGCCTAAGCCAAAAAGTAAATAAAAATAATAGTAATAATAAATAAGTTACCATGAAATAAGCAGGAAGGAGAACATTTATCAATTATATAATAGGCAATGAAACAGGTCCCTGATAGATACAACTGTGCAAGTTAGTCACCCCATCAAATGAACACGTCCATTAAACGGAATCATAATTAAACAGTGTTTAGTAAAGATTACTTGATTTAAATTCTGCATAATATAAAATCACTATACTAATCTGTTGATCACTTATCTATTAATCTAATTTTAACCTTAATTGTCAAAATAATCCTCCTCACTTATTAAAAGTATAATTAAATTATTTAAGAAAAATATATTTCTTCATTATTAGCCTACTTTAATTATTACTGAATTAATAGAATTTATTGTTAAATCTGTTCCAAACTTGAAGAAATCAAATGATGGTACTAAACTAAATGATGCATTCAGCAAATCTAATATTTTACATGTATACAAAAGATGTAGTAGGCCTACAGTACGATTTTTTTAACCATGCCCTCGGCCAAGATTGTACTAACCTGAATGATAACGTTAGAAATCGCTCTGTCTACTCTAGTTTTCTCCACGAAAACTGAGCTGAGCGGCGTGAAACAGCGAAAACCGAGCTTCAATAACACTGTCATTTAATACACTTAGCAGCGATGTAAAATTATGAAACTTTCACGGATTCGCAGATAAGAGCCATACGATTCGTATGATGTAAAAGAAAATCAATTACAAAACCTATTTCATATTTTAAAAATCAATATTACAACAATGTACTTTAATAATGACATGAAATTTTCACACCGCCGGAAAGTTTTTTATTTGTTGGTCAGAGACAAAGTGTTCGCGAAAAAGTTTTAGATAAAGGTCCAAATTAAATATTTTATTTTAAACATTTTTTCGTTTGACTTACGGTTTGTTCAGTACGGATGTTTGGAGTTAGATTCCGCGGAAAACTTCCTGCCTGGGGGGAAGTAGGCCTACTTGGTGTCTAGCATTTACCTTAACCACACCACAGTATTTTTATTCGAATACTCGAACAAGAGACAAGTAGTCTATGGCTCATTCAAGTAGTTTTTATTTCAATAATTTTATTCGAATAATTATTCGATCATTTTTGTTTATTCGAAGTTTGTGGAACTGCCTTTACAATCCCTCCCCGCTACACTGCTAGCCCACCGAGCGCTAGCCGAGCCGAGGGCACGGTTAAAAAAATCGTACTGTAGCTTATTGTCATTAAGAATAAATTAAATTAGGTTCCCTTAAATTTAACAAATTTTAGGATAAAATACGTCTGATACTGCATGAATGGTGTGCCAACCAATGTGGACACAAATAATCGTGAGTCAAATTCACGCAAACATTTAATAATATTTATTGAAATAAGTATAGGTCAAATTTACAACACGCCTCCTTGTTAATCAGGCAAAAGTGTCAGCCTATGAACAAAAAAAATATTAAGGCAAAAAGTAAGCAAAAGATGCAAGAACGAAGCCAAATTTCCAAATTGTGCCAGAATAATCAATTGCACTAATTACAAAGACAAAAAGTCATCTTACTTAACTACAATGATAGGGATAAAGTATCCTTTTTTGATGCCACAGGACCTCGAAACCAGCCAAGGGAAAATAAATTGCAGCAAATCTTAAAGAGCAATCGTGCCAAAATTATAAAGAGCTTACCAATACTGTTAAAATTTTAACGGATAAAGTAGCACAGTTATTAGGCTATAATTTTTTTTAAACATGCTGAAAAAATTTATTAGGCCTACTTCTGAGAAAAATAATGCTTTAGACTACAGAATATTATCACAATGTTAATAAACGATCTTGCGTAGTTACCACGACAACTCTATTTATCTGAAAAGTGCGTAACGACAGCTTGGCTGCAAAGCTACTCCTGATCTGGTCCGTTATATCGAACATACACTGTAATTAAATGGGCACAATTTATAACATAGGCCTACATTTATCATATGCCTATATGTAGATTGTTATAACAGTTAACCCTACAATAGATTCAGAAATTTTTTAACTATCTAAATTACCTAACCTATCCACAAAGCCAAACGATCATACTTAATAACCTGTCAACACTAGGCCTACACACTGTCAGAAGTTAGAACTTGGAGGAACTTAACTCATCAGGCTTCCTCCACTATAAACATCTTAGTTTCACTAACCCAGATAAGAGCTGGTTCTCGAGAACATAAAAAATGTCCTATATTTTCTTGTCAAAGTGCTAAAATAGTAAATTGTCGGCTTATATTGAGCTAATATAATGAATTTAATATCATTTAAGGTTTTAATCGCACTGTAAAACAAATATTTTGGTTTTGTTTAGTTGTCCATAAACCTTAGTTATTTTAGGCTAACCCAAAAATGATTTCTTTGCATTTCTAGAATGCTATATAATGAAGTAAGTTAAGAAGGCATGCAGTTCAGAGGGGGCATCTAAGTCACATTTATTTAAAAATAATGAATTTAACAAACATTTGTATTACTAGTATAACAATCTAGTCCATTGATTAAGGCTAAACAGTACAAAAAAAGTTGTGTTTTTAGCCCAATAGATAGCAGCACTGTCGTGGCCAAATTAATTTTACTGATTACTCATTTATTTTTTATCCGATTTGAAAAAATAAAACTGTTTTGTAATCAGTATAAAGTTGTTAAAGGCGCTATGCTTTCTAATTTTCGAAAACATTTCTTAATAAATTTTTACAATTAATAACTTTCAAAATAAGTCAAAATTTGACTAAAACAGGTAGTCATTTTTAGGGCAAATTTTTTTGAATAATTTTAAAGTTTATTTCAAACAAATCGGTTGAACGGTTTTGTCAGAAACGCGTTTTTGGTTCCAACGTTGTGTCACTCGTTGAACAGCTAACTTACACGCGCACGCACCGACGCGACGCGACGTAGCGCCTTCTCTCTCTCTCTCTCTCTCTCTCTCCCTCTCTCTCTCTCTCTCTCTCTCTCTCTCTCTCCTCACAGGCACATACAACCCATCCTCGCGGCTCCCAGCTCTCAAACAACACACATCCCAAGACGTTTATGATCCGTTTACGTTTTTGTGCGAAATGATGAAAACGAACAAATAAAGAAATGTAATTCAAATGCTCACCAATAGTTAAAGAGTGTATCTCCTCTGTTGATGTAAACATATTTATGTATCCAATTTCATCTAACTTATGTTTAATTTAATTATAAGGTGTGTTAAACGTTTTTAATCTGTGTATTTAATTTAATGTGTCTACAACTGTTTAAAATTAATTAATTAAAATGAATTAATCCTGGGATCGAGACAAATAAATTTCACAATACAAAACTTGGTCTACTGTACTTTGTCGTCTGACTGTCTGTATGTGTTTTTTACAAAATAATTCATATCTACCGAACGGATTGACCGATTGAGTTCAAACTTGACATGAAGTTGACCTAGCAATGATCTATTTAAAATAAATAATGCGTTTTAAAATGGCGACTGTTTCAAAATTTCAAACCTAAACTACCCAAAAACGGTACATTTTAACATAAAAATGTCAAGACATCTTTTTTATAGCCCTTTTGATTTATCATCGGATAGTGTTACTGTAAAAACAATCGGATGACGGATAATAGTTATGTTAAAGAGCCGATACAGAATAAAAAGGACTACAAAAAAGATGACTTGAAACTTTTTATAAAAATGTATGGTTTTTGGGTAATTCAGGTTTGCAATTTTTTAACAGTCACCATTTTAAAACGCATTAATGGATATAATCGCTTATTTTACTTAAAATATATCATTGTTAGGTAAACTTTATGTCAAGTTTTAAGTCAATCGGTCAAACCGTTCTCTAGATACAAATTATTTAGTGAAAAAACAAAATGGCCGCTATGGAGAAAACCAGGGCTCTATAACAAGGGCTAAACCGTTTCTTTGATCTCGGCACTGTGCCGCCAGTTTCACTCTGACGTCACCATGCTGATACACGGTAATATTTGAGTAGTGCGTGCGCAGTCGTTAACTCGCTGTTTTAACTCGATGGAAAGGCTTCAGTAAAATAAAATTTGGATATTCCTAATCTACATAAAGTACGGATTCTAACAGTATAAAAAACTTTTATTTTAACAGGTATTTCGAATTTTAATAATTGAAAATATTTGAGAATTATCACAGACTGACATGAAAAAGTCACTAAGCGAGGAAATTTTTTATTTTTGGGTTACAAACAAACTTTCAGCGGGAAAGTTGTAGCCATTGAATTGATCTAAACTAACCAATTCACCGATTTGTGATAAAATGATTACATCATTATGAAATCGTTTTTTAAATGAGCGCTAGGAGGTGCCGCGCCACGACTCCCGAAGTACAGTTGTTTGATACGGGAATAACGTTTATGTACATATTGTTATTTTAAGTAAATCACTTGTCCCCAGGAAAAAAAAGTAAGTATTTTATTTTAACATAAACTAATTATGATTTATAATTAATATTTGATATTATTGAAGAAACATTTAAGTACTCCGCAAATTAGACAACAATGAACAAATTATTTAAAAGACAGCATATTTCTTTGTTATAAAGCAATTCTTTTAATTAAATATGAAGCTAATTTTTTTACGTAATTACGATTTTCTTTTTCCATCATTGATCTCTAATTTTATTTCTTTGAATGTACGTAATAATGATATTATTTTTTAAACGTTAACCTCCAACTTAACTTTTTGTGTCCACTTCAATAATATCAAATTTTAATTATAAATTAATAATTAGTTTATGTTAAAATAAAATGCTTACTTTTTTTTCTAGCTGGCATAATTACCTGGGGACAAGTGATTTACTATATTACCTTAAATAACAATATGTACATAAACGTTATTCCCGTATCAAACAACTGTACTTCGGGAGTCGCGGCGAGGCACCTACTCGCGCACATTTAAAAAACGATTTCATAATGATGTAATCATTTTATCACAAATCGGTGAATTGGATAGTTTAGATCAATTCATTGGCTACAACTTTCCCGCTGGAAGTTTGTTTATAACCCAAAAATAAAAAATTTCCTCGCTTAGTAACTTTTCCATGTCAGTCTGTGATAATTCTCAAATATTTTCAATTATTAAAATTCGAAATACCTGTTAAAATAAAAGTTTTTTATACTGTTAGAATCCGTACTTTATGTAGATTAAGAATATCCAAATTTTATTTTACTGAAGCCTTTCCATCGAGTTAAAACAGCGAGTTAACGACTGCGCACGCACTACTCAAATATTACCAGCTAGCGTGTATCAGCATGGTGAAGTCATAGGCGATCGATACTGGGTCACGGTAAATGATCAAAATGGTATAGCCCTTGTTATAGAGCCCTGGGAGAAAACAAAGCGTTTCCGGACACATGTCCAATTGATGTGTTTTCTAATTATTATGTGCTGAATCATATCCTAAAATATTACATAGTCATTACGAAACATCCTGTATATACAAGAAACATATCTTAGTAAAAGTATGCAAAACATACCAATATTGTGGTTACGTATGCTGAATTAATATTTTATAACAACCAAGTGGGACGAGCAGGAGAAACAATACATGTAATGCTCTTCAACAATATATGGGAAACGGAAGCATTTCCCGGTGCGAGTCGTCACTGAGCGAGCGCGTGGCGTGATGAATTTGTTTGATGGCGCGCGGGTTGGGGGGGAATACGCGCGAAAAAATACTAGAGATAAACCTTGCAAAATCGATTCCGACGGAACCACTGGTTCGATCTTCAGTCTGAAAAATTATTAATTCATTTCTCCATCAAATCTTCAAAATGACTACCTGTTTTTTCTTTTAAAAATATTCCTTTTAGCAGTTACAAAGTATTTTTTTTTATTAAATAAAAAATAAAAAAAATCGTTAGCATAGCGACTTAGAGATACATATTAGAAGTACAAATCAGTTTTCAAACCAATTTTTACTCAAACGGTAAGCGAGTAATCAGTAAAATGAATTTTCATAATTTTGAAGCGCTACGTGGCGGCAGTATTTGGAACTACTGCCGGGGTGTTTAGCCTTAAATTTAAAATCCTGATTTAATACATTGTTTATGCCAATTACAAATGACTAATAATAAGTTGATGATTTTAACATAACCTGCTTCAAGTTAGGTGAACTTAGATAAACAATATTGAATGCATTGTAACCATTAGGGAAATAATAATCCTAAATTCATTCATGAAAAAGTAAACAATACAAACTTAGCCTTTATCACATTTGTTAATTCTACTAACATATTATTTTGAAGCACACAAAATTACCTCCAACACTGGTATTTTTGTTCATTAGTTTAAATAATATAGTATACACTTACATTGATCAAAATGTAATTCTGACCTCATGCACATTAAATTATTTATGCACCTAAATTCCATTAAAAACAAGTAAAAGTGGCCATTAAAAATAACGACAAACTATTTTAGCATCCACAAAAACAAATGAACAAGTTAACTATGAATGAAGTTAAAAATGAATATTCAACTAAACTAAGGCTAGCCTATAGCCTAAGCCTATATTAAAGTAAGCAGTGCTACCAAACGATATGCATTTTATTACAGTTTGATCAACATTTAGTGTATGCTGTATTTATCCTTGCAAACTAACACCGGCAGCGAAAGTTAACTCTTATGTTCTAAGACAGGAGATAACTATGTACGTTCAAGCGTCTTATAAATTTGACACGAAAAAGTAACTTTGTTATTCTAGGTTGTATTTAGGCCTATATGTACCGAAATCAGGAGTTAATTCCATGTTCAAGCTGGGAGGTAAATATGTTCAATTCAAGGGTCTAATACTTGACATGAAAAGGAGAGTTGAAGTTAGTTTTGGCTAGGATTTATATATTTAAAAAAATGAATGTTATATATTACTGTGACAAGTAAATGCCACAAATACAAGTTTGTGCCAGGTATTATATATATATTTTAATGAAATAGATTGTTTAACATATTTAGCCTTAGGAGGGTTTTACAAAAAAGGCCTATCTGCCAGTAGAAGCTTTGTTTAGAATTACGCTTTATTATGATTCTTTTTTAACAATTAGGCCTATACAATAGAGTCCCGGCTATTCCGATCTAATTGGGAGCAAACGCTGTTCGGTTTAGCAGGATTTCGGAATAGGCATTTCATTAATAATATCAACGTATTGACTTGTTAAGGTGTAAATTAAGTGCGGGGACATCTCTGCTAGTGTCAGTTCTATATACAGCGATGATCGGATCGAAGGAAAGGGAGGAGGAAGTGAAAAAGGTCAAACTGAACTCATATTACACGTAAAGCGGCAAATGCTCTTGACCTCGCATTAGTGTAGGTTTACAATATCCGTTTTTCCTTCCAGTGCGTTACGATTCCGTTTTCTCCTAAAAACGGAAGGGAAGGGATAGGTTGTTCAAACTGTCCGTTTTTTTTACGTCTTTTTAATTTCTCCTGTTTTTATGTTACAAAAATCAGTATTTTTCTGAAGTTTGTTCGGAATGGGCGGATTTTCGGAATAGCGGGGCTCTACTGTATTATTAACATTAAACTAGCTTACATTAAATAGTTTTTTCCCCATGTATTTTAATAACATTGACAGTTTTTAGGATATACAACTGAAGTGCAGCATTTTATGCGCATAAGTTTGCAACCCAGCCGTGATACAAGTACTTAGTGGTAGGCTGTACTAAACATTTATATAATTTTATCATTTAGTAGGCCTACGTATCATATCAGGTTAATTTTTCTTCCTGTCATTTAAATCATGATTATTCGCACGCATAGTGGGCGCTATTTTAGGTTAAATAGTTTGCTGAAAAGTACTAAACTGTGAGAGGTTAGGTAACATCTAAATTAGTGTTTCAAGTAGGCCTAGACTACATCAAAATTAATCTTTTGTTCAATATTATCAAATACATAGAAGCTCACGTAACCTTTGAATATGGCCTCTATTCATATAAACAAAATGTTCATAACATTAAAATAGATATGTTTCTAAAAACTAAACAAGTAGCCTAAGCGGAATATATTTTAAGTTTTCTGTGTTTGACTAGTGTACAACTGTTACAGAACGATAAACAGTAGGCTAACTCAATAGGCCTAAGCGTCCCATTCCACAAGTGAGTCTTAATATAGGCCTATATTAATTAAGGTTGTTTTAAACACTTAATTTATGGTTCCTAATCATTTCTCGTCAAATTTAGCTTGAAAATATCAGCGGGGAAGAAAGACCTGCTGTGAAGGAGTTGCTAAGAAGTTCACCTAACATTGAATTAATTAATTTTTGAAAAAGTATCCACACAGGCCTAAATGAAAATAAATAACCTAGACATCAATAAATAATAAAGGACCACATACTTAAATGCCAGTTACAAACATTGTCCACTAAACCAACGCTATTGACATTCAGTTTACGCCCAAGTCACTTCTTGGCTATATACAAACTTTGGCTAACAGAGAATTAAGGCTAATGTAGGATAAATTTAATTTCTGTAAGGGCTAAGGGTTTTAGTTTCACTAACTCCAATTGGTAAAAATTTACTTTAACTTGTCAATCGATTTCTAAGGGAATTTGATATAATATGAAAGAACACATCTAACTGATTGTAAAAACAACAAAAATTTTCCCAGGAAATAATATTTGTAGGAGTTATGAAAGAAATAAAACTTGAAATTATATAGGTTAAGTTTCGACTTTTTCCACAATATTTCACGTAATTATAACAAAATAAATCACTTCACATACACCAAACACTTAAGAATTAAATAAACTAAACTATATTAACCCCAAAAGTATCCACAAAGCAAGAAAATTTGAAAATAATGTAACAAAATGTATAAATTACAAAAACAATAACATCGAACAATAGAAACTAAGTATAACTGCGTATTTAAAATGGAATTTAATCAACGTTGCCAAATGGAACAATAGCTTATTGCACTGAATAAGGTGTGTATAAATCTCTATTTGAAACCTGTGTACTACTAAGCAGCTGACCGCTGGTCAGAATCTCATTGGTTCTGTAATTAATTAGCCGAGCGTATAACGGACTGAAACGATATAGAATAAAAAAAAAACCAGAGTTACTAACCTATACTGTTTAGTCACAGTATGTTGCCGATAACAGTATGATTATAATATTTCGTCATTATTATCACATTATATAATTAGAATTAAAAAAAAACCAGAGGTACTAACCTATACTGTTTAGTCATAATATATTGCTGATAACAGTATGATTATAATATTTCGTCGTTATTATCACATTATATAATTAGAATTAAAAAAAAACCAGAGGTACTAACCTATACTATTTAGTCACAGTTTGTTTACTTAGTTGAGTTGCCCAAACTGTTCGTTTCTACACAAAAAAGAACAAGAACAATCCGGCAACGCTGGGAGAACGGTGAGAAAAACATATCGACACTTTACAATGTAAATTCCCATAACAAACTTTTGATTTGAAAGTTTTTAGTGTTGTACATGTTGAAGATGGTTAAATATTGGTTTCCCGGCATCAGTGAAGTGTATAAATACTGTATTTATTAAGAAAAAAGTTCAGGTTTGTGTATTTATAATAGTTTTGATTGACAAGTTAAAGTAAACAAATACCCTCCAATTAAATAAACACTGCCTCTTGATTAGCTTAGGTAAAAATTGATTTTTATTAAATATAAAAACTGCTGATTTAGGCCTAGCATAAAATAAACCTAATCAAAACCCAAACTATTTCAAAAATATTTTTAGAATAAAAGAAATGCTTCCAAAATTTCCTTTAGAGGTTATCCATAAATTAAATCGCACTGACACAAATACAATATAAGCCTCCATTCCATATTGAAGAAGTGTTATTAAAGTATACACAAAAGCCTATAATAGCTTACATAACCTACTGTTAAATTGTTTTTCTACTCATAGGCCTATCAAGTTTATGTAGGCTATACAGCTGGTATTATTCTTGATAAAATTTTAAGTAGCACTTGAAAGATTGTAAAACAATAATAGCAACAGCAGACTGAACATAAACTTACCTCCAGGTACTAAAAACAATATGTGACAACATGCATATTTTGGTACCACTACTTTACTTTCTAAAAAAAAGATTCCTGGCAAATATAATCTCTATTGGCTACGTGTTTGCAAATCTTATGGATAGAGCCTAATAACGTTAAAAAGAAATTAACAAAGACAATCGAAATTATAAGCGGCAAGCCTAAACTAGATAAACAATAAATAAGCTAGTAAGCCTTATAGGTATCTTAACTGTAACAAAGGGGTAAAATTTTGAATATGCCTCACATTCATATTGTGAAAGGAGTGCCTAGCCTACCTAAAAATAACAAAAACCTCTAAAACTAGGTATGGTACCTTGTAACATGTACCAGTAAAAGTAGGTTTCCAGTTTGTAAATAAATATAGAGTATAAGGAGGCTAGGTTGGTAACAATAATGAAGTTTCCTAAAAAAATCGGCAAACTTTTAGAATAGATACCACAACTTGTTGAAATAACATCAGACATTTTCTTAAGAAAAGTGCTACTAACGTAATATTTTAAATGTTTACAAACTGGAAACATACTGTAACTAGAATCTGTAAGTTAATTCAGTTCAGGTTTTAGGTTGGAACTAAGTTGTGATAAAAGTATTCCTAGTAGTGGTAGGCAATTCTTAAATTTTGCTAAAAGATCAACAATGTCTGCAATATCAACTGTGAAGCCTAATTCTAAACCTAACAATAGCTGAATTATCTAGGTTTAACCTTTCCTAGTACTTGTTTTAATCCCCTATATGATAGCAATCAACATAGCCTACTAAATTATAAACTTCATTCAATATTTTTAAGTGCTGGCACTATAAAGTTAAAAAAAATACATAATGCCTAGACTAGGCCTAGTTAACACAACACTTTTAAAGATATTATTCCAGAAAGCAGAAATATCTATCTTCTATAATATGTAAAACATGTAGGCCTAATGTTAAAATTTTCACAAAATAGAAATGCCTTACATAACATAACAATGCATTAATAGCCTAGCCTACCCTTAATTGAGGATTGGCACTAACATCTTAATTTCAATGAAAAGAAATAGAATACAGTATAGGCTAGAACATTTCATTTAAAAGCACTACTGATTTGTAAAACGTCACTTATAACACTTACAGTAAAGATTTATAAAATTGGTAGGCCTATTTTGTCTACATTCAACTAAAATAGGTTAGGGTTGGCTAAGAAATAGGCTAGGCTTAAAATATAAGTAAAAAACCAATTCCACACCAAAATGATTTTTGGGTAATGGAATTATACATACTAATAGCAAAAATAGAACAATACTACAACTAAATGAGTCATACAGAACTCAATAAATGTACTAAATAAATGATGCCACAGCCTAAATTACTTTGTATATCATAACCTCTGAAATTATAAGAATTGTCAAGGGTTGTAACCGGTCTATTAATATTTAATACCACAAATTCAATCTACTCACTAAAAACATTCTAAGAACTATTACCCATGAAAAATATATACTTTTGTAATAAACCTTCTAGTCTTTTATCAGGACAATGGAGTCGCTGAGAACGCCACTTCAACTACGTATATAAAGGGCAGTAAGTCAATTTAGAAAAGAGATATTTTAAAGAGTTGTCATAAATAGTATTACGAAATGGAAATCGATATTAGAGTAACACTACTGCCAAGCTCTGGGATTAATACCCAGGTTATTTAGAACCATGTGGGGAGGACGCCATTCCCGAAACTTTGTTTTAGGCCTTGGGCACAGATACACTAGCCTATTGGAGGCCTCAATAAGACAAAATGTTTTTTAACATTTAAATCATTATAGGTGCCTAAACACTAAACAACACACTTCCTTTGAAATTTAAACAACTTGTAAATTACTATCGATGTGAAATTATCCATCTAACCTTCAAATTATTAAAAAATAATAGAGGTAATCCAGTACCTTGAAGAGCGCTAAAATATGTAGTCTGGTCACGTGATCAAAACTTCTTCGCCATTGCTAGTAGTATAATAGTATGTGTTATTCATTCACAGTTTTCCTTTTTTGGTAGTCATATTTTACCAATATACAAAAGGCATAGTTAGGTGTTACATGATTAGATACTACCATTGTATATTATTATATTATAATTCAGACACTTGTTATTACGTGTTGTAAAGTTTAAAATGTCATAAAATATTGTAAATTTTTAAACAATTATTAATTAATTAACATTACAGTGTCAATAGAACAAAACAATTTTCACATTGTCTTTGAGTGTAGATATAATATAATAATTATCAAATAATTTACAAAATAATTTATATTTTTCAAAGGAATGTATCCGATTGCAATTTTCCAACATTCCTTATTGAAATATTAGTTTGCTATTAATTAGGCTAATATTAACCGAATAGGCTATAATGTGCATAATTTAATATTAAGGTATCCTTCATTTATTCATTAAAAAATATGTATATATTATTAAACATTTATTCAGTATAATAATTATTTAAGTTGACTAGTTTGTATTTAAAATTATAAGTTCACGTACCTGTTACAGATTAAACAAAGCGTGAACGCAATCCCTACCGTAATCTAACCAGCTACAAATTGAATCGTGATCATCCTCAAGTTATGAAACACCTTACTCATTACCAAGGTCTCTAGAAAGGAAAGGTTACCTCATAGTCATGTAAACAAACTCAAACCCCTCGACCCGTTCCCTGTCCAGTGACGTCATCTATAGTATAAAAACACCGCGCTACCATGAAAGATGTATGTTTCGTCGTACAAAACACCTCATTTTTTTTTTTTAAATAGATGTATTAAACTATTTTTGGGGTTGCAGTTTTTTTAAATGATACTTAAGTTACACATTTCAACATTTGTAATTGTAAGAATATATCTTAACCTTTTCAAAAACATTATGTTTATGTCATTAATTTGCAATTTACAATAATAACAAAAGTATAATCATACAAATTTTAATTTATATTTTTACTGACTAAAATTTAAAATAAAAAGCTATCTTGGTAATACATTTTAAATCATATAACTAAAAAGCAGTCATTAAAATTGTATTTAATATTTTTTACAGAATAAAAAAGAAAAAAATGCAATCACGATAATACATTTTAATCTATATATATAAAAGCCAAAACCCACTGACTCACTCATCACGATTTCTCAAAAACTAACAAACAGATTTGAATGAAATTTGGTATGTAGCTTCCTCTAGGGCCATAGGTGCTCACTAAGAAACGGTTTGAAAAAAAATCGAAATTTTAGGGGGGGTTTGGGGGGATCAAAGTTATTAAAAAATGACTTCTTCAAAACTATTGAACGGATTGGAATGAAATTTGGTATGTAGCTTCTTCTAATGTCATAGGTGATCACCAAGAAAGGGTTTGAAAAAAATCGAAATTTTAGGGGGGGTTTGGGGGGATCAAAGTTATTAAAAATGACTTCTTCAAAACTACCGAACGGATTGGAATGAAATTTGGTATGTAGCTTCCTCTAGGGCCATAGGTGCTCACTAAGAAAGGGTTTGAAAAAATTCGAAATTTTAGGGGGGTTTGGGGGGATCAAAGTTATTAAAAGTTTAAGGTTGGAATGGCATCGGGTTTTAATCTCCGGCTTTTAGGAGCGTACCCTAAAAGTTCAGCTTTTAAATCTCGGATAAAATCGTCATCACTAAAATGCACTGAACATATGAAGGCAGAACTAGGATTCCATTTGTCGGCTCGTTTGCATTTCTGTATCCATTGCTTCTGATAAGTAGTATTCTTTGGAAAGCTAAATATAAGTATGACACAAAAATTAAACACTATAAAGGCTAAATTGAATACACCATTCTAAATACTTATACTTGTCTTTTTGTAAATAAATACTTATAACTAAGTGAATGAACCACAAGTATTTGTTTTACTTGTATTTTAAATAAGTGAGTCGGCCAATGCCAAAACCAGTTTTATCCAAAAAAATCAAAATCTGAGTTTCTTGTTGCTATGGATACGGCTGTTTGTCTGCTACATGTTAAAGTTGAGAAACAGTTCCAAAATAACCTGTATTACATTAAAAAATGATTAAGAATAATGATGAAAGATGCAAGACCAGTTATATCCCATATGGCTGCAGAAGCAATATCAGTTATATCCATTGACAGTTCCAAATTAAGTTATATCCCACAAGCAGTAATGGCTGCCTTCTAAATACAGTAGCAAAACAAGTTCAATCCCTTACTAATCTGTTACAACTATGCTATTTTTGCTTGAAATAGTTCCTAATATAATATATTATTAGTCAAAATACTGCAGAAATTTAGTAGTATTGGGTTGGCTCCCCTGATCAACTAATGTTTGGTAAAAACATTCATCTGTGTTCTCTTTTGTGCTTGTGTTACAAAGTTTTAATGCATGCTTTTCTCGTCATAGTTCCTTTTAGCTAAAAGAAGCCGTCTTCCAGAAGGACGTATATCTAGGAAAAAGGTTAGTATAACCTACTATCTTCCTAAGCAAAGAGAGGGGAAAATAAGCAACATAAAGGTTTGTAGGGCAGCTTTCCTCCGAATACTGCAGGAGAGCCGTAACAGGGTACAAAATCTGTGCCAAAAGTACCTGGAGCAAGGGATCACACCTCGTGAAACTAGGGGTGGAGTGAGGAACATAGAAAAGTATCAGTTAAAAAAGCAATCAGTAAAGGATTTTATCAAATCTTTTAAGTCTTTACAAAAACATTGTTGTAGATCCAAAAACATTGTTCGCCAATACCTGCCTAGTGATCTTAGCATTACCAAAATGTGGAATATGTATGATAAAGCTCTTGATGATGAAGCGTTAAAAGTAAACTTAGAGTTTTTTCGAAATGTGTTCAATGAAAACTTTAATATAGGATTCAATGCACCGTACGTAGACAAGTGTTCTACATGTACAAGACTTGAAAACCAAATAAATGCTGAGCTTGATAAAACCAAAAGGGGACAGTTTGAATTGGAGCTTAGAACTCACAAAGCTCGTGCCGATAAATTCTATCCACTCTTAAAAGAAGAGAATAGTAATGAGCTCGTACTTAGCTATGACTGTCAAAAAAATTTGCCTATGCCCAAAATACCTGACCAGGCAGCTTATTACAAAAGACAATTGTACTTTTATAATTTTACAATATGTGAGGGATCTTCTGGTTCGCAACAAAATAAAACAAACACATTTTGTTATGTGTGGACTGAGGATGTATTTCCTAAGGCATCTAACCAGATAGTGTCAGCAGTACACCACAGGCTTCAAAATTCTCAACTTGATGGCGTCACCACAGTCAAACTGTTTTCAGATGGCTGTGGTGGACAAAATAAGAATACGGCTATGGTTGGGATGATTTCACAATGGCTGTTAACAGAAGCTCCTGACAATGTAAAAAAGGTGATCCTGTATTTTCCTATGGTAGGACATTCTTTTATACCTCCTGACCGAGTGTTTGGTATCTTAGAACGGGAATTCAAATCAAGTAGTGTAATTGTAAATCCTGATGTGTATGAGAAATTAATGCTGAAATACTGTACAGTTATACATCTCGGACAAGAATGTCAAGTACATGATTGGAAAAAGAGTATTGAGGCAACTCATAAGATAACTACAAAATGGCACTTCCAGTTTCAGAAGGCAAAAAAGATTGTAATTTCAAGATCTAAGGATAGGAAGAGTGCTTTAGTTAGAGGTGAACCTCACTATGTTTTTGAGATGGGGCAAACAAAATCCTTGCTAAAAAAAGGCAAGAACTGGTTAAGAAGTGAGAAAATTGAGGTTCCCAAGGGCAATGAAATAAAACCGGCCAAGAAAAATGATGTCCTCTCATTGCTACTGCTTCACTTTGGAGATTTGTGGCGAGAAAACCCTAACTTGGATTACTACAAACAAGTGCTTACTTCAAATGAACAGCTTGATGACAATGAGGAAGATGATGGTGAAGTCCTACTTGACCTAGAACTTCCGCCAGAGGATGAAGCTGTTGAATAAAAATTAAATACTTATTAAAGTCTATTTTTGTCAGTGTTTAAGATTATAGGTTAGGTTAGGTTGCATGAATAGGTTAATAGTTTATCCACCAGTGAGACTGTGTCTTTATATTTAGCACTAAGACTGTATTTTATTTAGCACTGATACTTTATTTTATATTAATCACTTAGACTAAGTATTTTATACAGTGACACTGTATCTTTCTTACTAAATACAGCTATTATTCTTATAACCATTAGTTTATGTTAGTTATTTTACCCTCTTGTCCAGTTTTTGACTGCTTTTGCATCTGTTGCAAGATTCAAGATGGCTGACCGTCCATTTGCAAAAACCGTTATATCCAACTGACAGATGCAAAACAAGTTTTGTGAATTATAATTTTCCAAATATAAAAATGTCTACTCTTCTTAGATTATACAGCTCATTACCAGACAATAACATGGCTTTAATACATTTTTTGACATAAAAGTCATTTAGTGATCACTTACTGAAATGTAAATAACAGTTTTTGTGAAATAACTCTAAATCATTTGAGACGGATATGACTGGTTTTGCTATTGGGCTACTCAAGTATTCTTTTTACTTACTACCTATTAACATTTATTTTAAACTACAAAAATAAACTTATCCTCGTAATTACTTCTTTTTGTGTCGGTAAAGAACGTAATTACTTGTACTTGTAAGTAATTTTGTAAGAACTTGTAAGAAATATTTTTTGAATTGCTAAAATAAAATAAAATGAAATAAAATTCTATTGAACAAATCCCGATTACTAGGAATTGGTTACACACCAATTTGTATACATGTTTTGTTTTGGTAGCATAATTATTTTGATTGTTTTTGTAAACATTATTAATTTGTGAATAACCTAAAATAATTTGTAAATAACAAGCAAAAGATAAATATATCAGAATTAATAAAATAGCATTCTAAAATGTATCTCTCTATGATAGCCTACATATAAATTGTATGGAGTTTATTTAATTGGGTGGCAGTATTTTTAATGAATATGTAGGCCTATATTTAACATTCCTTGCATCAACTGTAAATAAAATATATTAGTATATTTGTTTGTTTTTTTAACACGCTTTGTGTGGGAAGTTCATGGGGTTTAATAAGCTTCAAGTCACCAGGTGGGCATACTGAACAAAAAGTTATTTTCTACAATTTTAATGCAAAAGATAGCCACAGCAACTACTTTTAAATCAAAATATTAAGACAAAAGAAAATTATAATAACATTTTATACGAGTAAGTGGTATTATATTATTTACTATTACAATAGAAACAAAAAATATCTAGGCCTACCTGTGAAATGATATATCAGTTCTTCCTTCTAGTTTTGCTTTTGCATAATAATATTTGCAAGTTGCAACCGCACAAATGGAACCACCTTTAGGTTTATTAATTGATTTTCTATCCATTGTAGGCCTAAATAATATATTTCTTCTACCTGCACTTCTAAAACACTTTATATACACTAATTTAACGCGTATAAACGTAAACGACAGAGCTTTGATAGCTTTGATCACTGTCTAGGTATACTAACAACTACGTCACAGCCCCCACTCCACTTTTTTTGATATTTCCCGAATGAGGTAACCTTTCCTTTCTAGAGACCTTGACTCATTACATGTTAGTGATGTGTGTTAGTTACTAACACTATTTTGTAACTTCTGCAGTAACTATCATTATAAGCTTTTTACACAGTTAAGTTATTACATTAATTAAAATTATAATTTTATAAGTCTATAGTGTGAATAGTTATTATAACCAAGTTATATAATTATATAGGCATACATAATTTTGTTTAAATACATAAATAAATATTATGTTTGATGATTTAAATTTCGTTCTTTAGCTCCGTTACAATCTCGTATACAGTTTATAATGACAATTAAGTTATACAAACTTACAAATACCTGTGTATATAATTATATCTTAGTGTATTATTATTATATTTACACATTTCAACTACAGTATTTTTAAAAACACATGTAATCTCTTGAACGTGTATTGGAGTAACAATCAGTTTTATTATAAATAAGGTGTATATCCTCTATTTTCCAGAATGCTTTATTGTTTAATTTTGTATTTTTAGGCTACGGCCACGCTAGCGCTAGGCGACCTGGTCGCGGGTAGGTGCCACACTTAAGCTAGCCATACACGGTCCGATTTGTAGGACGACCGAGTTGGACTGCAAGTTGGATGCGTTTCACCACTCACGATCCAACTAACGTTTCCATTAATAATAATTCCATTAACAGCTGATTTTAAACTTTGAATCCATTATTTACTTTTCTAAATTTTAGGTTAAGATTTTATTAAAATGTAGACCTGAGCATTGCTGGTTCTTTTAACCTTTATTATTTATAACTGATGTTATAATATAAAATAATTTCATTTTGGACATTTACGATCTTAGTTTTGAGGTTATTATTAATCCTATATCTTTATTATAAAGAACATATAACATAATTATGTGTATAGAAAGTTCCAACAGGGTTGGCGTGAGGAGCACGCTGGGGTATCCCTAGTAATAAATAAAAAATATACACATTGATTTACATTATTCAAAACGTTCTCAAATTTTCAACTCCACTACAAGAAATCATTCCAATTCAGTCGTCTTTCCTTGTAGGCCTACATAGTGGTAGTTGTATAAGAATGTAGGCCTACAGCAATTACTATATTATGCAAATAATTAGACTAAACAATTCCCTATATTTTGTCAGTATACTTACAATCACTTATTTTTTAAAAATATAGTAGACAACCGCTTATATTTTTTTTCAGTATAGAAAACAATAACTAGCCTATATATTTTCAGTATAGTAGACAATCGCCTACATTTTTCAATATACCGTAGTAGACAATCGCCAATATTTTTTCAGTTTACTAAATAATCACCTTTATTTTTTAATTATACTAAACAATCTACTATATTTTGTCAGTATACTTTCAATCGCCTACATTTTTCAGTATACTAAACAATCACCTATATTTTTAAATATAGTAGACAACTGCCTAATTTTTGTTAGTGTATAGTAAACATTCACCTATGTTTTTCAATAGGTTAAGAAATTATTTTTGAACTATTGTGACGCGAAGATGCTGAAAAACATGTCAGTTTGCATAAATTGCATCACTTGTGTTCACAAACAAATATTCTCCCGGTACAATTCAATAAATTCCAAAAACCCTTTATTATCCATTATTATAGAAGTAAAAATGTACAAAGTATAGGGGAAAAGGGAAGATCAAACATCAACAAGAAGAAAGTTTAAAATGACAATCGGACGATCACCCCATTCACAGTCCGGTCCGACTCCGTCGGAAGTTGGAAGTCGGATCATCTAGTAGTCTGATCTGGGACTCCGATTTGTACGATTATCCAACTCGTCGTCCATCAAGCCCATTCACGCTCCTACATCGGATCCTACATCGGACATCGGACATTGAATAGGACTACAAATCGGAAAGTGTATGGACAGCTTTAGCGACAGTCGCGGTAACACAATTAATTTTAAAGGATGACTTTTTTGAATGAGGATATGATTGCTAGTGATTGGCGAATATCTTCTGAATAATTTGCATGTTTTCTTGCTTCAATTGTCTTATTAAAAATGCTTTAACAAAATAAAAGAGTACATTATCTATATATTTAAAAAAAATCCTGATTTTAGTTCACTCACTTCCTGAAGTTAATACTTAACCGATTTTGATGATTCTTTTTTTATTTAAAAGATAATTTCCAGTTCTAAGTCACTGTGAAGCTAAATATTTGATTTACACTTTTATTTTAGTTTTATTCCGAGTTTTAAAAATGCAGCAGTAGCCTATGCTACAACTAGGGTAAATAGGAAATACTGATGTAAATTGATTTTAAACAGCTGATAAATTAATTGAGTTTCAAATAAATAAGTTGTTTACTTTAAACTTACTCAAA
>JAGFPH010000287.1:359504-377897 GCA_018207615.1 Philaenus spumarius | reverse complement strand
AACTCGTGGATAGATAAGAACAAACTAGTTGCGTGAGCTTGGGTACCGTAGTGGTACTTTGCAGACCGTAGAGGCTCAGGGTAATAGAGTCAGAGCTCAAAGCCTATCGTTAAAAGAAAAAAAATTGAAATACGTCTATTGACCACCAATAAAGACACTGCGATAGCTGCGTCGGTGAGCGAAGCGAGCATGGGTGGAGTTCCACAGTCTGAATAAGACACTTTCTACCTTAATATTTACCTTTCGACTTGACAACACTAGTCGATTGTTGGAAAATGTCGCACTGCTTACAATGCTGTCTGTTAATTTGGTTAAAATCTCTTAGAATTATTATGGGCTCTGTGCGTATACGAACTTTTATGTGTGCAGTATGAGTTCCAGTTGACTACACACTTATTAAAAACTACGCGTTTTGGTCCTCTTTAAGTAAATATATCCAGAAAATAACTGCATAATCATGTACAAAATCAATTAATGTTAGGCTACTTGGAACGCTCAACTGAGGTTCGAATATTTAGGTAAAGATCTTTCGTAAATTGAGAATTATCTCCCTCTACCTCCTGAACTATATACCACTTGGGAGCGGTGTGATAGTGGTTAGCGCGGTCGTCTTCTTTTTTTTTTTGTTAAATAGTGTAACGAAAAAATGGAATGAGTCAATATATTTGTTATTCAAACCCAACAATTTTGAAACAGTTAAGTTGCACTTGTAAGCACAATTAGGTAATATCACAGTAATATAAAATATATGCCATGTGATATGATATAGAAGTGATATTATTAGGGGAAATAAAAAAAAACTTTGTATACAAAATCATGAAATCGCATTCGTACACAACATTAGGTTTCCACGGTAGTGCTTTCTGGTAGAGAATCAACCACCTCGTTCGACGGTAGCGCGTTCTGGTAGAGAATCAGCGAATTCATTATACAGTACTCGGATGCAATTCGGCCGACTCGGCATTCATACACTTGTTAGCATAACTTTCTGCTGATTGATGACGGGTGGCTGCGACAAGATGGCGGGGAAAAAATGGCGTATAAGATGGCGGCTCCCCTTCCCACCGGCAGGGTCACCAAATATGTGTAAAGATTTACATTACATTTGCTAATTATTGGAATGTCTAGTCAGCATCTAGCTAGCGTGTCGAAAACAATGTAAGGAAATGTTGGTCAGTTAATGTTCAGAATGCTGGTTCACGTCTTTGTTGTGCCTTTAAGGATAAAAGATATTTTACTTAAGCGACATGTTTTAGGGGAGTTCATTTTAGGAGATTTAAGCTATCCAGTGAATGAGTTAGAAGTATTAAACTACAAAATTCGAGGAACAGTTTTAAGTATAATCGTGCTAATAAACAATGTAAAACATAAAATCTGTATCGGAAGTTTTGATGTAAGAGTGAAGTGGGAAATTGTAATAATGTTTCCATACCGTCGGGGAAACGAATGGAAGTTATATATTGCAACAAATTATGATGGAGGTATAGAGAGAGTAACAGCTTTAAGTTCCGTTCGTCACGGGCATTTAATAAGAAGACTTCTACATGGGGACGAACAAGTAAGGACCGACGACAGCGATGATGATGGCTACGCATCAGGAGGACTAGGGGACCGATACGGACGTAGTGATGACGAAGAAGAAGAATATGATGCTGAAAGACTATTGGAAATTATGTGAATTGTGTGTGTATTCGTTATGTTATGTTATATGTAGTGACTTCGTTAAATATAAATTAGTAATTTTAAATACAGTAAAGTGTTAATAATTATTTCTTAACTGGTTTTACCTTTTTGAAACACTTAGTTATATTTTGGTCGGTTATGTAATTACGTATATCATACGCATGGGGTGCGGCATATTAATAGAATAAGTGCGAATAAACAGTAACTAAACATTTGTATTTTGTTTGTTCTTTGAGTTATTGTGTATAAGGGTTGTAAGCATTTTCAGCCAATTTAATAGATTTATAGATTAGTTTAAAATATATATACATTTTATTTGACTGCTGTACAAAGTTGCTATACATTTTTATTTTGGTTGAGATAAGGCGTTTAGATAAACCAATAGTCTTATAGGTTATAATGAAACTTCTGGTTCAGAAGTATTAAGTGCTTGTTGGTTACTTACAATGTATCACATCTAACGTAAATGGAATTAGTATAATATATTTGAATTGTAGTCAATATTAACCTCTTACGTACGATTTGTTTTATTTTAGATTATCGTTTTACTTCTAGTTCAGAACTATAGGTTGAAATAAAATGCAATTTTGGTCTTACATAAAATTAACAACTATTACTTTTCTTAACTACCCGTAAATATCTTAACTAAACATAGCATTTATTGTATGTCTGTAAATGCATTAACAATATTCGACCATCACTCATTCAGGCTAGATCAGACAGTTAATCTGTTTGATTCTATTTGACTTTTGCAGTGTGTAGTCAATTGCTAATACCGTTCTCTATAAGGTTCTTATCAACGGTAACTTATAGCTTATTAACCTATTATTCTTTCAGTCTAATCTGACACTTAAAAACCTGTGTAGATCAAGCAGCGCTAAATTGTACAACAGATTTTTATAACTTATTTTTAGAAGAGACTAGTCGGTACTGTTCTCTATAAGGTTCTTATCAACAGTACCTTATAGCTTACCAACCTATTATTCGTTCAGTCTAACCTAGACATTTAACCTGTGCAGATCGACCGAACTGTGGAGAACTACAAGATCCTCAAAGATTAAGGTCTATGTCAAGCGTGGATACGTTACATTTCCCCATAAAATTTGCCTGAGTAGTCAAAAAGATTCTTTAATATACTGGGTTATATGTGAAATAGACCACGAGTTTTGATTAGGACAGAGGCACTTAGACTGTTAGAAGTAGCGGTATCCTGTCGAATTTGTTTCAGTTTTAAGAACTTTCTTATGGTATAAGATAAGTGAGGTTATAGTTTGATTTTATTCAATATAGAACGTGACGGAAACGCTATGGTATTGCGACATAGGCGTTACGAGAACGTTACGAGAGCGTAAGAGAGACCGTTCAAGTCAGCAACGCATCTAAGATGTAGTCCCATAAGAGCCCACTCCCTGTAACTTCACCCATACAAAGATCATTTGATTTCCTTATAACATTCCTTCTGTCAAAAGTCTCTAATATTTGAATTTTTGCTTAAGTTAGTTAACAATCCTAGACTGGTTATCTAGGTTAATATTTGTTGTCGGGGTTAGGTTAGTTAACCACATATGCTATTAAGTTGGGCATAGGCTTCTAACCTAATACGCAAATTATTAGATAATATGATTTACTTACACACTATAATACATTTTCGAACAACCTCTATATAGGAGTTAATATAATTTCCTTTTACTCTATACGCTTTATCATACATTATATTGACTATGCGACGTAAATTCCTTTCGAATACCAAAGTCAAAAACACACACACACACACACACACACACACACGCAACTATAGGCTAGCATATATTATTCTTTTAATAATACGCTATATAGTTAGTTTGAATGCAATACTGCACTAAATATTGCCATTGAACACCCTGTATATAACAATTAAGTGTTACACACGCACACGCCTATATCTAATAACTTAATATTCGGTGTATAGATTGGGTTAACGTGCATAGGTTTATTGTGTAGGTTAGTTAACATAGGCCTTTGCTAATAAGTAATGTTCGCTATTTAGGTTAATAATTAACAACCTGCATCTACTAAGTTTTGTTGTTTGGGTTTGGTTGGTTAATAACCTAGGCTCCTAGGTTAGCCTAAGTCTAATAACTTAATATTCGGTGTTTAGATTGGATTAGTCAATATCCTAGGATAGCCCAAGCACAGGTTACAGTAGGCCTTTGCTAATAAGAAATGTTCGCTATTTAGGTTAATTAACAACCTGCAGTTCTAAGTTAATATTCGTTGTTTGGGTTTGGTTAGTTAATATCCTAGGCTCCTAGGTTAGCGTAAGTCTAATAACTTAATATTAGGCGTAGGTTTGTTGTGTAGGTTAGGTTACATAGACCTTTGCTAGAACGTAATGCTTGCTATTTAGATTAGGTCAATTAAAACCTACATCTTACAAATTTTTTATTGTTTTTGTTTGGATAGTTAATGACCTAGACTCCTAGGCTGGCCTTAGTTTAATAACTTAATATTTGGTGTTTAGATTGGGTTAACGTGATAGGCTAGTTAACAACATAGGTCGACTAGGTTGGATAGCAACAAACCAGATTGCTTAAAATTATGTCTTAGGTTAGGTAACGACTTATTTTTTCGCTATTAAATAATATAACCTATTTAAGTTAGACTAATTAACAACCTGCATCTGGTCAAATAAGTTAATATATTTATTTGTTATTTCTGTTTGGCTAGTTAATAACCTAATATTCGGTGTTTAGGTTGGGTTGGTTAATAACCTATAATAGCCCAGGTTACTTAACAACATAGGTCTTTGGCTAGTAAGTAATGTTCGCTATTTAGGTTAATAATTATTAACAACCTGCATCTACTATGTTTTGTTGTTTTTGATTGGTTAGTTAGTAGGACTCCTAGGATAGACCAAGTATTTTTCCTGTACACTACAACAGTTATATAATTTATTTTACATTATATTACCGTCGAAAGTCGGATCAAGATGGTTTTGTCATCTGAGGTTAAGTTAGGTTATTTAGATGGCGTTGGTGAGAATGGTAGGTTACGTCATCATATAGTTCGTCTAGGTTCGGTTTATATCATTTTATTATACACCATAACAGTTATATAAATACATTAAATTACGAGAGTTCGATCGGTTAGGTTGGGCAAAGTTCGGTTTATATATAATTTTAGAAAAAGTTATATGATATAGTTTACATTACGAGAGTTCGTTCGGATTATATGATTTTCTGCGCATGTGCAGATTGTGCAACATTACAGTGACACTAGTTTCTTGTACATTTAGTTTTTTATCCGAATATTATGGAAACATTTTAATAATGCGTTACTATATTGCATAAAATGCTTACAATTTTAGAATATCCTCCAAATAAAGTGTTAACGTCCAACTTTTTTACGCCTGTACGTATTTTACCGATCACGCAGGCTCATGCAACAATCTGTTGCAACATAATATATCTAATACAACTCAATATATATTTTGCAAGTCCGGGTTTTAGTGCAGGTACGATCGGTAGAAACAGTTATATAATGTATTTTACATCATATTACAAGGGTTTAAGTTCGGTAACCTCGGGTGAGATCGGTAGGAAAAGTTATATAATGTATTTTACACTATATTACCAGGGTTTAAAATCGTTAAAGTCTGGTTAAGATCGGTAGAAACAGTTATATAATGTATTTTAAATTATATTACAATGGTTTAAGTTCGGTCAAGTCCAGGTTTTAGTTCGGTAGAAACAGTTATATAATGTATTTTACTTTATATTACCAGGGTTTAAGTTCGGTCAAGTCTGGTTAAGATCGGTAGAAACAGTTACATAATGTATTTTACATTATATGACAAGGGTTTGAGTCCAGTCAAGTCCGAGGAAAGATCGGCAGAAACAGTTATATATTGCATTTTACATTATATTACAAGGAATTAAGTTCGGTCAAGTGAGGGTTTTAGTTAGGGTAAGATCGGTAGAAACAGTTACATAATGTATTTTACATCATATTACAAGGGTTTAAGTTCGGTCAAGCCCGGGTTTTAGTTCGGATAAGATCGTTAGAAACAGTTATATACTGTATTTTACATTTTATGACAAGGGTTTAAGTCCGGGGGTAAGATAAGCAGAAACAGTTATATATTGCATATTAAATTATATTACAAGGGTAGAGTGAAACCTTACGTTCGGTTGGATTCGGGTAAGATCGATAGAAACAGATATATAATGTATTTTATATGTTATTTATCTGTAACCAATGTTCTTCCAGATATACATAATGGTTTTTAGTATATGTTAGAACAATATAGATCGACAAGGTTCGACGAAACTTACTACGTTGCATAACAATCGTTATATGGTCACACATTATATTATTCTATGTTAATATTTACTGTTATGATCTGACCGTTGAACAACATATATGCTTATACACACACCCCAACAAGGTATAAGATAACTTAAATTGCCGATGTCTTTTAATATTACCACTCTTAAGTATTTTTTTTTTTTTGCACCCTGTATATAGGAGTAAAGTGTTCCATACATACTAACCGGATAAAGATAACTTAAATTGTCGATACCTTTGAATAATACATTCTATTGTTCGTATAAAATAATATCGCTTTTAAGAATTTTGGAACACCCTGTTTATAGGAGTAAAGTGTTCCATACATACTAACTGGGCTGAGATAACTTAAATTGTCGTAAACTTTTAATAATAAGTTATATTGTTTCTATAAATTACTGCTTTTAAGAATTTCGGGACACTCTGTATATAGAAGTTAAGTGTTACAAACACACCCTCACACGCACTAACTAGGTTAAGATAACTCCGTTTTATCTTTTAATATTGCATTATATTGTTCGTATAAATTAAATATTACCGCTTTTACGAATTTTGGAGCATCCTGTATATATAGGAGGCTGCGAAAATGGCTGCGATATATCGACAAGATGGCGGACTAGATGGCGACGGATTATAAATTTAGCGCCGTCGTTTAACATTGCGGATACAATGCCGATAAAATGCCCTACGCTCCACTAGGGTGGGGGTGGGGTTGGGGGTGGGGTAGTCTATTTTACTTTTTAAACACCTTAAATTAATCCCTCTCACATTTTTCGTAATTTTGAATTTTTCAAAATTTTAGGGGTGGGGGTGGGGTTGGGGGTGGGGTAGTCTATTTTACTTTTTAAACATCTTAAATTAATCCCTCTCACATTTTTCGAAATTTTGAATTTTTAAAAATTTTAGGGGTGGGGTGGGGTGGGGGTAAATGTCTACGTTACGTCCAATACAGCTCTTGAACTTAACCCCGTGCTCGATTTTCAAAATTTTCCCATTTTTCAGAAAAATTTTTTTTTCGATATTTTGGGGGAGGAGCCCCTGACCCCGGAACACAAAGTTTCATATATACATCACTACACGCTCAACTTTTTAACAAATATACATGCATTGGGCAAGTGGGGCAATCTTCTCAACCGATCAGGTGCTTGGCTCCGCCTACTTTTACCCCCTCTACTTTGTTTTGGACCAATCAGAAGTTGTGCCCAGGTGACATGATATACTACTCACGACCTTATAGCCAGTCTGCCCCCCTCCCAAAAATCCCCCAAAAATTAAAATACCATAAAAACACCTGGTATTATTTACCTCGCAAAGCGAAGCAGTCTGTAATCCGAGACCGCAAGGTTGAGATGCAACCTATCATAGCAAGCCGGAGCAATAGTATGCTGAGGTGGAATCAAATTCTACATCCTCCGTCCGTTTGTTTTGACAGTTACACCGTCCGATAGGGAATCAAAAGGGTTACACAAAATAGCCCAGTCAATAAAGGTTTTTTGTCGCAACAAATTAGGGGAAAGCTGAATTTTTTATATGTGATAGACCCTTATGAGACATGTATTTTCTCAAAAGTCCCCGCCTCTCACCCTTGTGCTTCCCCCTACACCCCCCCTTGAAGTTTACAAATGCAGAGCTTCACAAGATTGCTTACAAGTTCGTTAATACTCATCGTAGCGAACTAATATTTTGTACATATGTTCCTTGATCCATAGTAAACATATTTTATTCTTATAAATTTTTCGATAAAGTTAATATTAAAGGACCTATTAAACAACAAACACAAAAAAAAATGATTTCTCAAGGCATATAAATTTACTTAATCTATACTAATATTATAAAGAGGAAAAGTTTGTTTGTTTGTTTGTTTGTTTGTTTGTTTGTTTGTATGTAATGGGTAATCTCTGGCACTACTGAACCGATTGAAAAAATAGCTTTACTAATAAAAAGCTACACTATCCCTGAGTAACATAGGCTATAATTCATTTCGTTAAAAACATTTTTTTATTTCAATATTTGTAAATTTAGTCATAGAAAATTTTAGGGTTAGGCTTAGAATGATAAATCAACACATGTATCTACATTTATTACCATAGCAACCAATTAAATAAAATAACAGATAATATAGATGTTTGCTCCAATATTTCCATTAACAGCTGATTTCAAAATTTGAAGCAATTATTTTTGTACTTCTAGCTTTTAGGTTAGGGTTTTAAAGTGTAGACCTGAGCCTTGCTGGTTCTTTTAACCATTATTATAACTGCTGTTATAAAATATAAAAAATAATTTGATTTGAACATTTAACATTATTTACCATCTTAGTTTTGAGGTTATTATTAACACTACACCTTTATTATAAGTAAAACATAACATATGATTTTAAAAAGTTCCGTTGGGGGTTGGCGTGCGGAGCACGCAGGGGTCTCCCCTAGTTAACTATATTTTTTAAATTATTTAAAATACACAAAAATGTTTCAAATAAAACTTGTAGTATGCATCTTTAGCTTTAATATGATTTGGATAATTACTTGTTTAAATTTATCGCTTGCTCTTGGGACGTCGTCAAAGAGAGCGCTTACTGTATTATAAGTCAAACACCTGGTGTTACGAATTATATTGTTTCTTTCAGTTGGTAATATAATTTTTTTTTGAAAAGTCGATTATTGATTATTATTAGTGGTGAAATTACAACGCATGCCACAATTCGGATTGTTAGTGTTGGTCGTGTCCGTTTCAATATCTGTTCTAAATAAGCTATGTATAAGTCACCGCTCAATCATCATTTCCGTGAAAATATCAGAGAGTATATATCTTTCTCCATGGGTCACTGCCGGAGTTGGCGAGCGAAGCGAACAGGGGTGCAAACCCTAGTAACATATAATTTATGACTGCAAAAAATTCAACTAAATATTTTATGCAGACTAAAATCAACTTAATATTTTCCTTAAAGTTTAAAACCCTGTTTGTACATTATTATAATTAAAATTCAGGTGTTTTCCTTCTTTTTTCGAACTTTGCTCATTTTATTTCACTTGGCTACATGAACATTCGCCGAATTTACATTTTACTTCAAAGTATTGCTCGAAATATAAACACCAAATACAAAAATATTTTTATTTAAAAAGAAGAAAACACGATCAATTAAAAATTCTTTAAAATTGGTAATAAATTATAACTTTGGGAAGGAAATTTACATCTTTAAATAAGTTTACTTTTATGGGCCATTCAACAATATTAATAGTCCGACAAGCTTTTGACAAGATTCACTTTCAACTAGAACATTCCGCGCTACCTACACGCTATAGAATGAACTTTTATGGAAAGTTGAACGCTACTAAATGCAGTACGATTGTTGGTTGAACATTTTGTTTAGTTAACTGAGAATATTTGGCACTTTGGCAGTAATTTACTGTACCCTCGTGTACTTACCTCGTTTTGTTATAAAACCAAAATTTCAAAAAGAATAGTTGATTCTCATAATCCCACAAATATTATTCTATAAGGTACTTAATATATGTAGCCTATGTAGGTGAGAGTTATTTAAATGTAGTTCATGCAAAGGTTTAGCTATTTAAGCAAAACAGTTAAGCTATGATAATTCTGAGTATCAAAAATATATAAATAAATTCAATTAACGGTTTATCAAAAGTGGTTAATTTGGCATGGGCGCCCATATGTTATTTTCTAGGGGGCTAGACTAGTGGTATGGAGAGGAGTATCCACCCTCTCCAATTTGGAAAAATTGTTAACTTCAAAACCTCAAACTCCTCCAGAAAACTTTAAAAAATTTTAAAGCCAATTAGACTTTTTAGGAGAAATATGAACCCATTTAACCTGTAACTTTACACCGTCAATGAATACACAAAACTACACCATGCCTTAAGAATACACCAAGTAGTGCCCCAGCTCATGTTTGAACTCTTGTACAAAATAAAATAAGTTTCTTGTAAAATGAAGCGGTACATAATATTCTAGTAAACCTCTTCTACGTAATACTGACTTTAAATAATTCTCTTAAAAGAAAAATACCTGACTATAATTATTAATGTACCGTACATATTTTCCTTTCCTAAGGGTGACAAAACCCTCACCCCACGGGGTATGAGCTCCCATGTACTGTAGTTTGGAAATCTATTCGTTAAAAAAATGAATCATTAGTAAACACAAATTTAATCCCAGACGGTAATTAAAGACCATTGCCTATAAATGTAATTATACACAAAATATAAATGTAAGAACTGAGCACAGTATAATAATGTTAAGGATCTTTATGCTTAAAAGATAACAAATCACTGTTATTATTAGGGAATTTCCATAGGAAAGATGAGACGTTGCAATGACTCTAAATAATATTATTTTCTTGATTTATGAGTTATTGCACAGTAACATTTAAAACGAATTTGTATTTATTTTTATTTTGTTTTACTTTAGTATACGTTCAGCTTTCCCCTAATTTGTTGCGACAAATGGCGATTTTCGGCCTTTATTGACTGGGCTAAAAGGTGGCCTAACATTTATTGTTAAAATGTACGGTTTTGGGGTAATTTAGGTTTGAAATTTTCAAACAGCCGCCATTTTGAAACGCATGATTGGATATAATCACTTATTATTCTTTGCTAGGCCAAGTTTGAACTCAATCGGTCAAACGTTTCTCCAAGTATGAATTATTTTGTAAAAAAAACAAAATGGCAGATATCTGGAAAACGAACCTTTTCCGGACCTATGTTCATAAAAATAATTTTGCTTTTTTATCTCCTGAAGTTGAGCCAACATCTCGCGAAACACCCAGTACATTTTTTGTTTTTTCTTCTTTAAATTTTTTTGTTTTTTTTAAACCTAACTTAAAGTAACCTCGTTCAAAGTTCAAATGGAAAAAATACGACCGCAAGTGTCCGTCGAATTATTTGATTTACCGCATCTGGGAGGACAACGTTTCAACGATAAAGTTTTCCGTGACAGAATAATTACTCCCTGAACAAGTTGTATAGGTCTGGAAGCGTCTACAGGTCTAACCGTAGTTCACGTATTGAGATCTACGATGAATATCAACAACCACTATCCAGTACATGCTCCAATAATGTGTCAAGGTGGGAATATCATTAACATCGGTTTTGTAAACATTACGTCAATATCTGCTCAGCTAATTATATTTCAAGTAGCCCATTCAACACTACACGAAATATGACTCCCAAGGGTAACACCTTTAGTTTAATTTACTTGACTTTCTCATATTTGTATCTGCAGAGAAAGGAATAAAATCTGTTAAATCAAGCAACGAAGCTTCTTCGCGAGTAAACGAACCTTGAAAACTCCGACAAGAACCGCTGACGTGAGTTGAGTGAATTTCCAAAATTAAGTTTATACGTTTTAGGGTTTTAACCGACTATTTTAGAAATTGGTCTACTCACAAAGGCGCTGCCGCTCGCAGTGGAAACATTGCGCCTTATGATTATGGAACATTCGCTTCGCTCGCAGCGGACAAACTCTATTTTTAAGGTATTTTACGTTTTGATCGATTTTGGGAGAACTGGACGGCTATAAGGTCGTGTACAAAATATTCAGAATAATATCCTACATACTGTATACCATGTGTCCCAAACGTCGTCCCCCTATTATTTTTTTACTTATGGAAATAGACAGATTTGCTTTGGGGATTGTTAACATGAACAAAAATGGAGTTTTTTTGGCGTATCGTAAATTTTAACCCCTTCCCCAAAAATGATGGGGCATTTTGGGGGTAAGTCGAAAATTTTAAATGAGAACTCCTATTGAGTGACACCTCATTTTAAAGGCCTTGATAAAAGAAGAAGATTGGCGCAAACCTGAGATCTGTTTGTTGGCTTTATCCAACATAATGGCCAATCAAAGTTATAATTTTTCCCCATTTAAATAACATTCAAATGTTGATGATACATCTGTTATTTTTTACAAGGGTTTAATCTAGTAGAATACTCAATCTAAGTTATAAAACATAGTAATTTGTATAAAAACAGTAAAGCTAAGCCCTCTGGAATTCCCAAGTACTGGATTTTTTACTATTAGGAGTCGACAAACTTGCACAGTTATGAATAACAAATCATTTTCAAGGTTGTATGAATCGAAAGTCCAGTAATTTATACCAATTACTATATTTTATAACTTAGATATAACCCTCACCTCACCTCTCTATATTAAAACTTTATTATCGCATATATTATTTCTCAAGACTATTTTTTTGTCGGTACGCCACAACTTCCTTAATACATCATCAAATTACATGAATGAGGCATCATTTTAAAGCTTTCCTTAACCACTACACGGGAAAAATAGACAAACAGCTTAAAATTCATGTTTTAATAACAAAAATTGATTTAAAAAACTTTTATATTATACTCTGTATGTTCCTAATGAAAGGCGCCATCTACTAACCATCTGTTTAACTAGCATGACAGCTGTTAGTTAGATTGTTTACACTGTAAGATTGTATAGGAAAACTGTTATTTATAAACCAATGTAAATAAATAAACTTAATTAACTGAATTAAATCAACGTGTTAAATCAGGTAAATGTAGGCCTACTCCGAACTTGCGAAATATTCGCACGGGTCAGCTAGTAGTATATTAATATTATAATAATTATAATAACGTAAAATGCCATAAAAGTTCCCGGTTCAAATTTATGTAAGCGATTTTACCGTGATGGCATCCTCTGATCCGAGGCCGAGTTTTTCCGCTGTGAGCGAAGCGAAGCAGTCCATAACCTGAAGCCGCAAGGTCGAGGTGCAAACTTGCCAGGTAGGCAAACTTTTTCTGTAATATTAATATTATAATAATTATAATAAAGTATTATTATATACTATGTATCGTCTATTCAGTAGACCGAAGTCTAGAACACTGCTTAGTTGTGTAGGTCGGATCAAAAAAGGACCGCAAGTGTTGCCTGAAGGGCGTGTAATTGTTGCGGGTGTCCGTAGCCGCTTGTGCAAGCACAGATCTCTTCCCAATGGGACTTTGGTTAGAGAGACTACGATGGAGGTTCTAGCCGATTCCAGCCTCTTTCCGTGAACGAATTTTCGTCTACGCTGTGCTGATGCAGGTGATTGTAAAGTAGAACAGATTTATTGAATTACAAATTAAATGAATTTATTCCTGGTGAAACATCTTTCATCATTCTACTGGCAGCTCTCACAGGGATCACTTCAATAGTAGAAGAAGGAAACAGTCCAGAAGAACATCTTAGACATTTGGCGTGCCTGTGCTCTAAGACGTCTCATCGGAGGACACCCTGTGAGCGACTTGAGTCTTTTCTCCTAGTCTTCTTGGTGCGAAGTACCGGACCTGCGAAAGCATAGTGCGATAGTGCGAGTTAATTTAAAGAGTGAAATTGTCTTACGGGCCAACTTTAACTTATCGAGTGGACGTCCTGCCTGCCTTCTCGAGCCACTTCAGTCTGCTGGGGCCATCATAAGCGGCCAAAGCTACTTTCTTGGCGCACCGACTCTCCGTGGGAAACGAAGATAGCCCGGTGTCTGCGATCTGAGTTCTGTTCCCGTACATTGCACTTCGTGCGGGCGCAAGAGCTGGTCTGCCAACATTTGGGTAAGTGGATCTACGGAATACACTGAATAGGATACAACACAAAAATATAGGATACAACAATACACACACCTAGGGACTGCTCCCTCTGAGTATGTCCGCCCCACAAGGGGACAAGGTCCATCAGGGCCGAAATCCCCTAATTCAGTCTAAAGGTAGGAGTCCCCCGGCTTCACGGGTGATCCCTCGCTTGGCCAAAGGGAAGGTTTTGGTCAAGCAAACCAGGTTCGTCACTCTGGCGGACAGCAATGCAGAGGCAAACGGCCCTTTGAAGGACCAAGCCTCTAAAACTAATTCAGCCTCTAAAACTAACTCAGTTGAGGAAAACGGCCCTTTTCAGGACCAAAACTCAAACTCAGCATCATTCATCGCCCAGTCAATTTCCGTAGAGGACAATGGCCCTTCTAAGGACCAACCGTCTACTTCCAAGAATGGACAATCTGACAAGGATTTCAAGTTAGTCAGCCGAAAGCGGCAAAAACTTAGCGCATCGCAAGAAAGCATCTCAGGCTACCAATCTGACGGTAGCAATCAATCCTCTTCAAACCCACCTGCTCAACCAAAGGAAAGAGTTCCTCCCATAATTTTAGAAAATCCAAAGAATTGGCAAACCATCTTTCAGGAGCCCAACAGATCCACTGGCGGTCTGATAGAAGTTAGCTGCCACGGCAACAGTTTTAGAATCATTCCTAAATCCATTGAACAATTTCGAGCAATTCAGGCAACGCTTCTTAATTTAGGGGCTCATTTCCACACCTTCACTCCTCCTTCAGAGAAGGAAGTGTAGATTGTGATAAAGGGTATCCCTTACTCCACATCACCAGACGACATCATGCAGGATCTAGAACTCAGGGGCTTAACCCCAACATCTTGCACCCCCATCACCAACTCCCAGAAACAGCCTATCAACGTGTTTCTGGTATCTCTTAAGAGGACAGCTCTCGTCCGCGCCGTGTACGCTATTACACATATGTTCTACATAAAGGTGACTGTGGACAATTATCACCCTAAGTCAGCTGTAGCTCAGTGCTACAAATGCCAGCGGTTCGGGCACAGCTCCCTAAACTGCCATTTACCGGCTCGCTGTCTGAAATGTGCTGGTGAGCACGATAGGACAGAGTGTCGCAAACCTCGGGAGGATCCTCCAAAGTGTGTTAACTGCGGGGGGGGGGGGACACCCTTCAAACTACAAAGGATGTACCGCATACGCGGAGCATGCCAGTAGGAACAAGGGGGTTCAACAACGCAGGGCACCCACTGGGCGTATCCCTCCTCCACAGCCACCAACATCTTCTACAAAGGCACCCATGCCCCCGCCACCACCACAGCCACCCCGACAGCATTCATCGGCTTCAAAATCGTCTTCGGACGATGAATCTCCAATGGAGATCCAGCAAACCCCTCCTATCAAAGTCGTCAACAAGTCGTACGCCAAGGCTACGATGGCGGCACCAAAGGCGCAACGGGCCCCCAAAAAGGCTCCTGCTGCCATCACAAAACCAATACCACAAAAGAAAGTGGTAACCATTCCCCCACCATCAAAACCGGTAGGGCCCCCAAAAAGGACACCTACCAAAGTCACATCTTCGAAAGTGGAATCACCTGACTCCGTCCTCAGTTTTCTTCAAAACATCACGACCACTGATGTACTCAAGTGGATCCAAGAGATCCTTCCCAAACTCCTAACGGAGAGCGATACGAAAACCATCATAATTACGATTCTAACTTCCCTAGTTGCCCTATTCATGCAAAATGGATAGACAACTAAAAATTCTCGCATGGAATGCCAGTGGAGTCCTCAGTCGAAAAGCTGAACTCCGAAACTTCCTCCATTAAAGAAATATCGATATTGCTGTAATATCAGAAACTCACCTCCGACCATCAACTCACTTCAACATTCCATGCTATACGACCTATCGTACAGATCGTCCCAATACTCAAGCTCGTAATGCCGGGGGTAGAACGGCCTTACTTTTCACAGACGGATCGTTCATCAAACGATTCCTAACGATCCACTATCTCCGATAGAGCATACAGCAATCAGCATCAATTCCCTTGGGACGGATATACGCATAATCTCTGCATATATCCCTCCAAATGCCATATTAAAAATCACTCATCTTAAAAAGCTTCTCTCGTCGGACGAATCAACCATCCTAATGGGCGATCTAAACTCCAAACATCCTGACTGGAACTGTCGTATTGCAAATACACACGGCAAAGTACTGCAAAAGTTCCTGCACAATCAACCAAACATCAAAGCGATCGGTCCCAGTGAACCGACTCATTATCCCAGGCAAAACAATGCCCTACCAGATATCCTTGACATTGCCGTGTTAAAACACTTTCAATTCTCCCACGATCTTGTCTGCATTGACGACCTCAGTTCTGATCATAATCCCATCATCTTAACTGTTGGCACATCTCCCTATCAACGACTACCCCCTAAAAAGGAAGGTAAAATAGTTAACTGGAGGAAGTACACCGAATGCCTTCTCAGGCAAACCCCTAATCTCACTGCAGACCTCAACACCCCAACTGACATCGAAAATCAGGTGACCCATCTCCAAACCATCATAACCGCAGAACTAAACTCCAGTGCTGCTTACACTTCCCCTACAACTGGGACTAAGTCTGGACTCCCTCCTCATATCAAAGAGGAGCTGGCAAAGAAAAGGAAACTTCGCCGAAATTGGCAATTTTCGCGAGCACCCTCTAACAAGAGACTGTTCAACGCCCAAACCCAACTAGTAAAATCGCTACTAGCCACCGATACTGAGGATGAATGGGACCTATTCCTATCAACAGTAACTCCAGAAAACGGGTCCCTATGGAAATTAAATCGCCAGCTCCTAGCAACAAAAACTCCCAATCACCCTCTTCATGGACGTAATGGTGTAGCCTACACACCCGCGAACAGAGCTGAAACGTTCACTGATTCACTCCAAACGCACGCATCTATGATGATGACCACATAGAACATGTGGAAAATTTTCTTGAAAAATTTCTAGCTTGTCCCATGGGGCCTCTCCCCGACCCTTTCAAATGCGACCAGGTAGCAAGTCTCATTAGCAAACTCCCTATACGTAAAGCACCTGGCATAGACAACGTGAGCAACACCGCGCTTCGCAACATCCCATCTACTACGGTAGCACTCATAACAATGCACTCATCTTCAATGGAATCATGCGAACAGGTCACTTCCCTTCATAATGGAAAGGAGCCAAAATAATCACGATTCCCAAACCCGGAAAATCGGCTCTCTTTCCTGAAAATCACAGGCCCATCTCTTTACTGCCAACAATTTCTAAAGTCTTTGAGAGATTAGTTTATTCCCTGCTCACCCAACATCTCAAAGACGTCATTCGTCCTGAGCAATTTGGCTTTCGAAAGTTCTAAACGACCTTTCCGATGGCTTCAACAATAAAAATCAATCAATTGCAGTTTTCCTGGACATATCAAAAGCTTTTGATAAAGTATGGCACGAAGGCCTGCTTTACAAACTAGCCCGCAGCCCAGTTCCTCCATGCTATGTACATCTCATAAGTTCATACCTCGACAGCAGATGGTTCCAGGTTGCTGTCGAAGGTACACTTTCTACTTCTAGACCCATCGAGGCATGAGTTCCCCAAGGCTCAGTTCTTGGTCCGTTACTGTACCTTCTGTACACTAACGATATTCCAGTCATCCCCAAAGTATCACTGCGACTCTTTGCTGATGACGCTATGTTCTACTACAGGACTCTGAACCTGGAATACGGCTCGTCGGTCATTCAACAACAGTTGGACCACAGCCGTGGCTCAGGAAGTGGAGAACTGCAGTGAACACAGATAAAACGCAAGCCATCCAATTTTCTCCACTACGTAGATTTCCTAAAGTCCAATTAACTCTAAATAAATCACCCATAGCATGGACCCGAAAAGTCAGATACCTTGGAATCACGCTTGACGCTAAATTAAACCTGTCCCATCACGCCAAGCAAACTCTGTCTAGGGCTAAATCCGTCCGTGGCAGACTCCTTCCAGTCATTCAGGCCAAGAGCCCCCTACCACTTCGTATCAGATTGTCCATGTACAAAACATTTATCAGACCGGTACTTACGTACGCAGCTCCAGCTTGGTACTCTTTGCTATCTGTTTCTTGGAAGAAAAAGTTGGATTCCTTCCAGAACAAAACTCTCCGTTGGATCACCAACTCCCCATGGTACGTAAAGAACGTCACCATCTCTCAAGGGCACAAAATCCCCACACTCGAGGACTTCATCCTAAAATTAACACATAGAGTCAAACACAGAGCCGAAGGGTCTCAACACTCACACATAAAACAGATCATCACTGATCCTGCACCTGCGCAGGTCAGAAGAAAGCGTCAATTATGTCTGGTTTACGAACCACCATAAGTATCCAAAAATCCCAGCTCTATTCTTAAACGCCACACACTTTCGTAATTAATCCCAGTGTATTTAATCGATTCACCATCTCATTCCCACTCAAAATTTATTCAAAATTTAGTCATAAAATTTCTATAAAGTCATTTTTAGTTACAGATAAGCAGCCATTGTTATTAAACAGATGCTGTCTTCCACCAAGACTACGGTCTTGCCAATTTGCTAGGCTGGTGAAACAGCCTGGCGGTCGGCGCAACTCCCCCACTAACGTCAGCTACTCTCCTTTTGCCTCCCTTCTCTGCAGAGTGGTTTGCCGCTTCGGCACTTGTCCGGCCAATTCTCCCGTACTTCTAGGCTCAGTACTTCGTTCTCAAGACTGGTGCCCTTGGCAGTGTTCGCTTTGTTGGTTCCCTTGGCAGTGGTCGCTTT
>JAGFPH010000287.1:306912-321517 GCA_018207615.1 Philaenus spumarius | reverse complement strand
AAACCAACACATATATTTCTTGAATGTATTTACATTCATTACCATAGCAAGCAATTGAATAAAATAACTGATAAAACAGTTGATTCGGATGTTCAACTTAGTACAAAATAATATTTTAAGTTAGGCCTAGACTGAACCAACACATGTTTCAACACACACAAACCAATAAAAACTTGCGTTTTGGAAATGTATAAATAAGAAAAACCTAGGTTACACCCTAATTAAAAATAAATAAGACATATTATAATTTAATAGTTGGCCTATTTATTGATAATATACGGTAATTGATAGTGAGTAACCAATACTAACAGCTGATTTCAAAATATGAAACAATTATTTGTATTTTAATTTTTTTTTTTTTTGTTGTTGTTAGGTTTTTGATTAAGTGTAGACCTGAGCCTTACTGGTTCTTTTAACCTTTATTATAACTGTTTTTATAAAATATACGAAACAATTTGATTTGCACGTTTAACATTTTTACCATCTTAGTTTTGCGGTTATATTAATCCTACACCTATATTATAAATAAAACATAACATACTGTATGTTTTTAGAAGGTTCCATCGGAGGTTGGCGTGTGCAGGGGCCTCCCCTAGTATACATATATAATTATTCTGTACGTATGTATGTCACTAATCTCCTCCTAAACGGCTCGACTAATTTTGATGAAATTTGTGTGTGTTTGAGTTTAGATTCACAATTGGACCCGGTAGGTATCGCTGCGATCTGGATCTATAATAATAGTTTTCTATATATAAAAATCAATGTTTGTTTCTTAATAGACTCAAAACTATTTGACCGATTTCGCTAAAAATGCACACTTTATCGTTATCATTGTTGTTATTGTTTATACGTTACAATTAATTCAGTCTAAGGGGTTGAAATAGGGTTGCTACCCCTATGCCCTACACAATAAAAACTAAATTAAACTAACTTCCTACAAGCTATAAAGCTAAAATTATGTAATATTATTTTTAAGGGATATACAAAACTATTTACAATTTTTATCCACTGTCATAGAGATGAAAGTGAATAACTACCCTTAAAATCAAAAGATAATCCACTTACTTTTTCTATATTCTCAAAAAGTACTCGACTAAATTTTACTAAAATTTCATAAATGGTACATATTAGTACCAGGTTTTTTGGAGAATATCGTCACTACCCCTATACAATAAAAATAAATTGCACTAAATTCCTACAAACTATAAATCTCAAATTATTTAAAATTATTCTTAATTGATATAAAAAAACATTTGCAATTCGATTACTTTCAAAAGGAACTTGATTAAAGTCAAAGGAATGAAATGGGACAACCACCCTTAAAATTAAACCAAGCAATAGCGAAGCATTGTTAGGTCCACTAGTACTTTATGAAATTTTACATACATTTCCAATATGTTTGAAAAGAGTCAATCAGATTTAAACTAACATAACCTGCTCTATATAATTATGTTAACCTAAATCGATAATATTTTCTGCATACTTATACACTTTGTAAGCCATTACCATTTTATACATTTGACAATACAGTATTAAGTTTACTATTTTACATTTGATTTTGTACTCAAGCAATGAGCATGGAGTTCAGGAAAATTCTGAGGAAGTTTATAATGCTTTATCCATCAAATACATTTTTAATTTGCTTTTAAATTTATTACAATTTACCTCTCTTTTTAATTCATTTGGCAATCGTGTAAGCAATTTTTCCCCATCTAACTTGTTTTGTTTTCATAAAATTGTAAACAATTGTTGATCTGAAATTACTCGATTGCGGAGGTTATAAGGGTGGTTAGATTCGAACAAACAATCCTTTCTATGCTCCTTCGCGTACTTCATTGTTTCCATGACATACGCACTATACCGGGTGTCCCATAAAGGCCCCCCACTAAAAATAACAATGTACGACTTAAGCCATGGGCGGACCCAGCCGGTTTTCAAGGAGGGGGCTGTCTCCTATCCGGGGGGGATATATATATATTTTTAATACAGTGCTTGAAAAAGTCTTTTTAGACTATTTCACGAGCAACCATTTTGAATAGGAATAAAGGATTATATGCTTTACCCAAAAATGCCCTTATGTTAAGAAAATGAAATTTTATTATAACAAATTGTAGAGAATACATCATAGAATTGAACTGTATACTTGAAAATTTTAAATAGATTTATTCTAAAAACTTATTTCACTAAATTAGAACAACTAAAAAAATCTCTCAAACGTATAGTAATACAGTTCCAGCCGGACGGGAAAAGGTAACGGTTAACGCGCCCAGGGCGTTGAAAATGTACATATTTCACGGAAATAACCGAATAACTTTGGAACACTAAACCAGGTTTTCCTTATATCAAACGAAAATATAGAACTTTTACTTCAACTAAGGTAAAAAATATTTTTTTATTTTTTTTACTGTTTTTTTTAGTAATTATATATATATATATATACATATATAAATACCTTAGTAAAATTACGCAAAACAGCCCCACCCGGAGACCAGATATCTAGTCATATCCCGTCAGCTTGGAAGCGAGCCAACCACCGTTTGCTTTACTTCCGCCCTCCTACCCTCAAACCACAGATATGATTAGATATCTGGTCTCCCTAGCCTAGATTCGAATTCGGCATCTTGTGATCAGAAAGACTCTTCGTTACCACTAGACTACGGCTTCATGAAATAAAAATGACAAATTTACAAAACTTCAGTTACTTTACTATCGGTATAAATATTCCGTGTAAAGTAAAAGATAGTTTGTCAGCACCATCTAGGAGCGGTTATTGGAAGTTTTTAACCAAAACTTCAGGTGGGACCTGATGTCGGGAGTAGTCAATGAGCACCGATCATGGTCCTCAGAACACGTTTCAATGTATAAGAATTATACATATATGTGTATACATGAGTTAGCACTCTAATAAAGGCCACATTTTACGCCCGATTTGATCCAAATTTGGTACACCTGTTGGTTTTCCAAGTTGCTCAAACGAGTTCGTTAGGCAAAAAATCCAACAAACAGAAGTACATTTTTTCGAAAGGAAGTAAAAATGTTTTGAGGTTTTTTGTACTAGAATTAAAACTTCGGTGTTTTTCCTACAAAAATTAATATACTAGATAACGTTGTTTTTTACACGACCTTATAGTCCGTCTGCCCCCCCCCCCCCCCCAATCGAACAAAACGTAAAATACTACAAAAATACCCGGTTCGAATCCACGAGGGGCATAAATCAACGAAAGCGTCCACAATCTGAGACAGACGGACGGGACGCAAATTGGAGATGCGAGTTTTTTCGTAGCGAACTGAACAAAGCAGAACGTGAGCCGGGGCTGGAAGTTGAGGAGCAAACCGACTCCACTAACGTATTTCGTACACACAGCCAGCTATGTACCTTCGTGAGTAGACCAATTTCCCAAATAGTTGGTGGAAACCCAAAAATATATAAACTTAATTTTGAAAATTCACCTGACTCACGTCAGCGGTTCTGCTGCAGATTGAATTATTTTGTTTATAGTTTGATTTAAAGTAGAACAGTCTTGGCAGACACGGGCGGAGAGGGTAAGCGATAGAGGCTTCCTACTCCTACCACCGATTACCTTCCCAGCGGTTATCATAGTACAGATAGCGCCAATTAGGATGGAGCGCGAAGAGGGGTTGTGAAAGTCTCCTACGCCAGCTCCCACTACATTTCCCCTCACGCGGCGGAGTACAGTCAGAGCCGCCTGCCCTACCTCGTTCATGTCTGCTATGTAGTCGTGTTGATTGTATATCAACACTTTTTGGTGGTGACTGTACTGAAGACTCACAATCGAGTGGAAGAGGGTAAGACGTTACAGCGCATGCTCAAATGACGCTTCACGCTACTTGGCACTATCTGTAACCATATGCAACGTTGTAAAGCAGCGTTTACATTTATGAGAAGTCCATTCGTTGGCAGTACAGCGACGAGTAGATTTGGCAACAGCGCGGCCCCTCCACTCTGTCAACCGCTCGTCTCCAAGAACGGTTCTAATTTAAATCAGACTGTTGTAAGAACTTTATCAAATCATGTTTTGATGTAGCTTCAAAAATATACAGCCTACACCGTGGGATAAGAGTTGATGTACTAAACAGTGATAAATTGATTTTAATTTGATTAAGTCACATATTTGCCACAATGCATAACTTCCTGATGGCATTGCACTTCTTGCTTTCTCAATGTGTTTATTTCAAGACAAATTTTCCTCAATTAATTGTATGTCAAAGAAATTTTGTTTGGTTTGTTTTAATTAAAGAGTTCCTGCACTTCTTTTTTGGGATTGAAGTTTCTTTGATCTCGATTTGCCAGAGTTTAGATACTATATCAATCAAACACAAGCTAACTGTATACTACCATTGTATTTGGATAACCTAATAGAACAGCGATCCAATGCAATATTTCAATCCACTGGAAATTCGACGATAATGGCGCTATCTATTGGGGAAACGACGGAAGCGGTGTGAAGCACCAATGCTACCAATGATTTCTCCCTAGCGCTACCTCGCGGCGCGATCATGCACTATTTTCCCGACAACCTATTTTTCGGCACACAGCCCCCGTATGCATGCATGATCTATTTTATTATTCATGATCTATGATACTACTGACTAATGAGTGCTTGTGTGAGCTTTCAATTAATCCTCAGGTTACATAGAAGAAAGTATTATCTGTGGCTTCTTCTATCCAGACGTGATGAGGCAATCTATTGATTACAGTTACATGCATACATAGTCGGCCGTACCTATGGCTTCAGTTAGTGGAGATGTCATATAACGAAGGAATAGTTTGCATCATCTTCTACCGACGCATTTGAGCGATCTTATACTCTCTCGTACGTTTAAAGATTCATAAACAACAGTCAATTGTTGACTGGCTTAATGGACCAATTGCCGTAATAAAATTAAAGGAATGTACGAAACAAAATTAAATATAAATGTATAATGTAGCATCACTGTAAACAAATTGTATTTTGCTATAATAACGTTATAATGATTCCACCACGCCACTGAAAAGCTGACGTCAATTGAGCGAATTTCCAAAATTAAGTTTACATGTTTTAGGGTTTCTACCAACTATTTGGGAAATTGGTCCACTCTCGAATACGCTACGAAATAATTATATTAATCGAATTTGTGTGCCCCTCGGCCTCCAGTCCTGGCTCAAGCGCTGCTTCGTTTCGCTTTGAGAGTTTGCACTTTGACCGTGCGGCCTCGGATTGGCTGCTTCGCGGTAAATCCGCCACGTGGATTTGAACCGGGAATTTTACGTTTTGGGGAAACCAGCTGGGCTATATGGTAGTATAAAAAAACAAAATGTGCAGAATAATCTCCTATTATTATTAGCGAATTTCCATTGGAAAAATGAGCTATTGCAGTGGCTCTTATGGTAAGACCCAACGTCGGCAGTAGTAAACGAGCACCGATCATGGTCCCCAGAACACGTTTTTGAGTGTCATTAAAAATCATACATATATAGCCTATGTGTTTGCACTCTAGTGGCCGATTTGGTTCAAATTTGGTACCCATGTTGTTTGTCTACGTCGCTCGGACGAGTTCGTCAGCCAAAAAAATCCAACAATGGGAAACACGTTTTTTCACCGTAAGTAACAATTTTTTGAGATTTTCCTACGAGAATGAATTTTTTTAGTTTTTTCTACAAATATAAATGTAGGATGTTATTCTGCACAATTTGTTTTTTTACGAAACCTTATAGCTCGCTTGGTTCCCCCAAAATCGATCAAAACGTAAAATACCATAGAAGTACCCGGTTCAAAGCCATGTAGTGGATTCTACCGCGGGGTTGGTGTGTGAGGCACGCAATGCATTGTGTATTGAAGATACTCCCAATACGGTGGTTGGAGTGCGAAGCACGCAATGCTTTGTTTATTGAAGATACTACCAATATGCGGAATGGAGTGCGAAGCACGCAATGCTTTGTGTATTGAAGATACTCCCAATATACGGAATGACGTGCGAACCATTTTGCAGCTATTCGGCACCGTCGTGAATAGACCTATTTCCCAAATTGTTGGTTGAAACCCTAAAACATAGGCATATAAACTTAATTTTGGAAATTTGCTCAACTCACGTCAGCGGTTCAGCTGCGTGGTCGAATTATTATACTAGTAAGCTCCAGTGAAAAATCACAGGCAGATTAATTAGATACACATCAGAAATACATAATTTAAAAATTTGAAAACAACAGACTTTATATAGGCCTAACTACCAACACTGGCAAGGATTTTTAACTCGGTTAATGTGTACAATTACAATTATTTAACTGTAGGACTATTTACTAAAATGTTTTATTTATATACATTATTCTATATTTAAAGAAATATACAATTATTATCTTTTAATTGCTTTTTATTTCATATTGATTGATCAAATAATTTGGAAGTTATTAATATTATAATGAAGAAACTAATAATCGAATATGTTTAATATGCTTTATGTTATATGTTATACGAAGATGTATTAATGTTTCCGAAGTTAAACGAAGAGGTATCTCTTCTTAAATTTGTATAAACGAATAATATTGATGATAAAAGGTTGTATTTATATACTGTTTATAACCTCAAAGGAAATATTATAACGTATTTTATAGCATACATTAGTTCTATAAATCATGTCTAAAAAAAATCATGTTCACAGGAAATTATAATGATTGAAGTTGTAAACATAACCCCAAAGTATAATCTACGCTGGGTTTGTTTAAGTATTACAGATGAAAACTATACGCTAATGTTACGGGTCAGTAACATGTAATTTTATCGCTATTATAGGTAGGACTTGATAAAAGTTTCATTCCAGTACGAAAAACGCTTCCGTTTGTTGGATTTTTTGGCTGACCAATTCGTCTGGGCGACTTAGAAAACCAACGTGTTCACCAATTTTAGACCAACTCGGACGTAAAATGCGTCCGTTAGAGTGCGAACATATGAATTCATATAAATAAAATTTTACTTTCTCACTATACTATAGTATAGAGAAAGTATAGTGATCACGAAAAAAGAAATCGTTGTTAAGATTTTTGTGGAAATATCCGTTTTGGGATCCCCTGAGTACAAAAAATTGGTTTTTACAAAATGTCGGTCTGTAACTTATGTCTGTATGCATGTATGTCTGTATGTATGTATGCCTGTATGTCTATATGTATACAAAGCTAAAGCGAAAACTATTCAATCGATTTCAAACAAATTTGCACCAGACATGTCAAGTAGGTTTGTATTGATGCACGAAAAACGGTTTTTAAAATTTTTGACAAACAACCTCCATTTTGGCAAAAAACCTAAAAAATCTGTTATTATTTTTTTATAAAAAACGGCTCTAACGATTTTGATAAAATTTGGCTTATTTGTAGTCTTTAATGTACCCTACCATGTCCAAGAAATCACATCTTTCTAAAAATTCTCGTTTAGTTAATAATAATAATAACTGATTTGTGGGGGTTTTTTGGCCATAAAGGGGATTGTTTTACAAAATTTTTCAAAACCTTTTGTCGAGCACCTATACAGGCCTAATTGACGTGTTTGATGCAAATTTGTTCGAAATCGATGGAATAGTTTTATCTCTAGCTAATAATAATAATATTTATTAATTAATCTCCTAGTTTAAAATCACCTCTCCTACCCCTCCTACAATAATGAAGTCACTGTGAATCTGTTTAATAATTTAAATATGTTTGTGAGAGAGTATGTGCCAGTTTCTGGTACCGTTTATTTAATGATACCACAAAACGTGTTCTGGGGACCATGATCGGTGCTCATTGACCATTCCCGACCTTGAGTCTCACCATAAGAGTCACTGCAATTGCTCATCTTTCCTATGGTTATTCCCTAATAACCGTTGGTGTGGTATAGTTGTAATCACCTTTAGCTTAAAATAAACTTGACAAACGACAACAACTACAAACATCGAACTACTCGGCTATTTATTTTATGGGAGTTCTGACTGCAACATTTGGGGCAAAAACAAGTAGCTCTCGGTTTATTTATAAAACCTTATAGTCATATCTATACTAATATTATAAAGAGGTAAAATTTGTTTCTTTGTTTGTAGGGGGTAATCTCTGGAACTACTGAACCGATTGAAAAATAGTTTTATTAATAAAAAGCTACACTCTTCCTGAGTAACATGGGCTATAACTCATTTTGATAAAAAAGTTTTTTTATTTCAATATATGTAAATTTAGTAGGACAAAATTCTTATGTTAGGCCTAGACTAATGAATTACCATAGCAACAAATTTAATAAAATAACAGATAAAACAGCTGTTTGCTCTAATATTTCCATTACACCTGATTTCACACTTTGAAGCAACTATTTGTATTTCTAACTTTTAGGTTAGGTTTTTATTAATGTGTAGACCTGAGCCTTGCTGGTTCTTTTAACCTTTATTATAACTGCTGTTATAAAAATACGAAATAATTTGATTTGAACATTTAACATTATTTACTATCTTAACTTTAGGGTTATTATTAATCGTATACCATTATAAAGAAAACATAACATGACTTTATTGATGATATATAGAAGGTTCCAACGGGGTTGGCGTGCGGAGCACTCAGGTTTTCCCCTTGTAAACTATAAAATCCAATAAGAGTCAAAGAAAGGAGTTTTTGATCCTTAAAGGACTGCCAGATGTATGAAATTTTTAATCAAAGCAACTTTCAGCATAACCTTATTAAAGGAAATGCTACACAACCTTATTCTTCCAATAATTCAAACATAGTCCAGGGAAAGTCCTATCTCCAAACCGAAGCCCTACCAATAAACAAACCAATCAGCAGAGCTTGACTTCAAGGATCAGCGATCGAGTGGGAACTAAACAAAACGTAATAATGTAAAAACAAACACATATATTCACCATCGGAAATAACAATTCATCTCTATTTCCTCGTTTATAATCGGAATTACACGACCATAACCGAACACGAATTGCAAGTTATATGATTTTTGTAGGCCGTCGTGTCTTAGCAGTTCCGGTTCGCCTTCCTTCCGAGAGACAGGAAGACCTCGTCCTAATTCCGGTCGGCGACCAATCCCGAGAGGATCATCAAGGTTGACCTTTGGAGCGCAAGTCTGAGGTCGCCCTTCAAGTACAAATAACAATAGCTTAGTAAAGCGTGACATGAAAAGCATTTCCTATAGATGGGAAGGAGCCAACGCTTTGGCCTCAACTACAATGCTGGCTCGTGTTAAATACTAATAGTGTGGGTTGTGGGGAACGCTAACGTTATTTAATAAATACAACTTCGTTGCCAATGTTTTCGTTGGAGTGTGATCGGCAGGAATAACTTATGAAAACGTTAATTGGGCATGTAATTTAGACAAAAGAGTAAAAAAACTTCACGAATAAAGTTTCAAAATGTCTGTATTGAAAAGGGGTTTGGGGTTCCGTTTATAAAAGGGCACCGTTGGAACGAAGTTCCCGCTTGCGGTAGGAGTTAAAAAACAGAAAACGTAATGCGTAACGAAAAAATGTTATTAATTGGTTGCTATGGCAGTGACAAACGTAAAATACGAGTAACAAAAAAGCGTTATCAAATTGGTTGCTATGGCAATGAATGTAAATACATTCAAGAAACATATGATTTGGTTCACCAATTTAAATTAAGAGACGGTCGGTTCCGTCCGGCGTAGTTCAGATATTATCGTCAAGCGTTGAACTACAGTCAATAAACATAAAATTTTGGTTCATCAGTCTAGGTCTAACCTAAAATTATTATGTGTATATTTAATTTATTTTACCTGCCTTAACGGCAACACACATACACTAATTTTAGGTTAGGCCTAGAAAGTAATTTTAAGTCTAGGCCTAACCTAAAATTAAACAAATGTGGATGATGAACATGTCATCGAAATGTACATAAGGGTACGTTATGAAACATAACTTACAATTTAGTTGTTTAGTTATTGTTTTGGTTTCTTGTTTTGTGGTTCGGGGTTTTTATTTAAATCAGTCTAATCTAAAATTGTTTGATGAACCATTATTTATACTGTGTCGTAACACTTCGGCCCAGTAACAATTTCGGCCCGAATTCCTCAGATGTGGCCTGCGGTCCAACTCTCTACCTGCTCACTAGTAACACTTCGTCCCAAAAAATATTTGACAGGTCTTCGCTAACTATTTTTGGGAGGATAGTATTTCATTGCATTTGTGAAATTTTCACTAAAATTTAACCAATTTCCACATAACTAGAAAGGTTTGGTTAGGTTAGGTTAGGTTGGGTTAGGTTAGGCTAGGTTAAATTAGGTTAGGTGGTTGCAAAGTATACAGGTCATGGGCCTCTTACTACCTGAACTGCGTTCCTCAAACCTTGTCATTTTTCGTCGGGCAGAAATATTATTTCAACTGTAAAAGCGAGTGGGACGAAGTGTTACTGTTTTTCTAAGAAATTTGAGTTTGGCCGAAGTGTTACTGGGCCGAAGTGTTACTACACCATTTATACTTTGTCCGAACAGAAGTGCGCTCTAAGTCATAAAATCGACCCTAGCTCCCATACGGCGCAGACACACTCACACGGCCTACCTGTTTTTAATGGTTCCCCTATTAATCACCAACTAGCCCTTGTGCTACAAAATCACATTTTTCTAACCGTTAACTTTACTTAATTTTTACTCTAATTACTGAACTCTAAATATTATTCCTCGCAAAATGAGCCCAAACACGGTACAACTGTGACAACTCTAAGCGGTTTTACTGTGTTTACCATCTTAGCTTTGATGTTATTTAGATAAAATAAAACCTGAACACAAAATCTCACAATAAATACGTTTTCTAACTATAAGAGTTATAGTTTGGTTACTGTAGCCCGTGCATCACTGAGGATGGCGACATTGTCGTTGAAACGCGTTTGAGGTTAGAAAACGTATTTATTGTGAGATTTTGTGTTCAGGTTTTATTTTATCTAAGTTACTTTCTCACAAGTCAAGCTCATTATTTATTTATTTGATGTTATACTTAATTCTACACCTTTATTATAATAACATTAAACGTATGGAAACAGTAAATATTGGTATAAAAAAAAAAAACTAATAATAGCAGTACGGGTTGATACGATCAAGTAAAAACACCCTAAGAGTCCATTCTCTACAAAACACACTGTAGAATAAATAACAGGTTTGGATCAGGACCTTGATGGAACTGTTTATGGCAAAGGTTTGATAATTGGTTCGTTACACACTCTCAAATTGAAATTAACCAAAAGCGAAAAACAAACTTTTGTTTTTATTGCTATCAAACTATATTGACCTAGTTTTGTGAGTTTTCCAATGGGTAGACAAGGTCGTACAAGTATGCTTTTGTAGTTATCGAGTGCATGCTAACAAACTATTGACAGTCGGATATGTTGGACGTTTTTCTTGTATAAAATTCTCAGTAGTAATTCAACCTAGCTGTCGTGCCCTCCTTCGCCCGTGTTAAGCATAAACAAACCTTCCTAAACTTGTCCAGGTAATATTTCTTTTAAATAAAACATATTGCAGTTGGAAAACAAATCAAGCAAAGCGAGTTTTTCCGTTGCGAGTGGATCGAACTGGAGGCTGAGGTGCAAACAAATTATACTAGTAGTTCTGTGAACAGTAGACCTCGCTCGTTGAAATAACAAATGGTAAATGGTAAAGGACTATAACTCGGTAAATGCGTCGCAACGCCAATCAGGCTCCTTATCTCGGCTCCCCCTCCACAACTCACTCACAGTCACAGCGGCCACACTGACATAGCGCAGGAAAGAGCAAGACAGCAGGTAGCGCGCTCTCTCTCTCCCTCTCCATAAAATTATAAAGTTTTATGAAGATATCTAAAGAATAGACGAATAAAAAACATGGTTAAAATACAAAAATTTGGACGATTTTTAACAAATTTGAAGTTTGTGGCCATTTTTAGAACTACCGTTAGAGATACGCAAAAAAAATCAAGAAAACAATTTTGTAGAACATCAAATTTGCTACGGGAAATATGTTATTAGTTTTTCAATTCGAGTTACGGTTAAGCCACAAACTGGTTTTGAAAAAAAAACTTACACTGAGAAAAACGGTGCGGCCGCCATTTTTATTTTATTTAAGGTGTTAAAAATGAAAAATGAAAAAACCGTATATATACATTGCTCGGCATAGAAATAAGGAACATTCATGCAAAAAATCATGACAATCGGTGAAGGCGTTTGGCCGTAATCGTGAGACAGACAGACACACAGATGAAATGCCGAACAGTCGAGCTAAAACGGAGACCTCGCTTCGCTCGGTCAATTAATATATTTCGTGCACAAAGGCAGCTATTCAACGTCTTCGTGAGTAGACCAATTTCCTAAATAGTTTGTTGGAACCCTAAAATCATATAAACTTAGTTTTGGAAATTCGCTCAAATCATGTCAGCGGTTTAGTTGCGTGGTCGAATTATTTAATGTTGTTTTCTGATATTTTTCACTTCCTGTTTAGGGATTTCGTTTTGACTGACGGGATTTCGTATTCTATGCAAGTTAGTGCAATATAAGTTTTCAGATTTATTATTTATATAGTATTATGTTTGTTGGTGTATTGTTGGTGTGTTTTTATTTATTTGGTGAACTAACTTGTCAGATGCAGTTTTAATATAATTAAAATTTGTATGTAGTTTTTCATTATGACTATGGCTATTCAATGTAATACTTTGTCAACGGAAAAATTTATACTTAAAAATAAAATTGAAGTGTCTGTTATTTCAAAATGTAAGCTTTTCTCTAAGCTATGTCTTACATTACTACCCCCACCACCAAACTTAGATTCCAAGTGCCTCTGTCCTGATCCAATCATCATTTCCGTAAAAACTACTATTCACAAATTGAAAAAAATGTAAAAATTATGAATAAAATTAGGAATTTTGTGGTTTCATTGGCACTACCATATGTCACGGCAGGGGTTGGGGAACGAAGCGAGCATGGGCAGAGCCCCTATTAAATAAATAAATAAAAAGCTCCTTCCACTCTGCTTCTTCTATGGCACTTATTATACCCAGGCACAGAACTGAGGTATTTAATAAATCATTCACTGTGACAAGCATGTAGTCTCTAGAATTCATTGCCGGAGAGTTTGAAATGCCTCGGTGATCGTTTTTAGTTCAAGAAGACTATGGGTTGTTGATTCTACACGAAAGTTTCGGGTAGATTCGGGCGCTCGGGCGGTTTTTGGGTGTTTTGAAGCATGTTCTTGAATGTGTGTGTGTGTGTGTGTGTGTTTGAGAGTGTAAGTGTGTGTTATACAGGGTGTTCAGAAAAAAAGGATCCAATAATTCGGGTCGTCATTCCCCACATAAAAATAAGCAAGATGGACAGTTCCAATAAACATCTGTCCAAAAATGCTCCGTTTTCTGTCTAGGCGCCATTTTGTTTTGTTTACAAAATAGTTCATATCTAGAAAATGGTTTGACTGATTCAGTACAAACTTAACATGAAGTTTAACCTAACATTGATCTATCTCAAGAAAAGTAATCGATTATATCCGATAATGTGTTTCAAAAGGGCGACTGTTTGAAAATTTCAAACCTAAATTACTAAAAAACCGTATAGTTTAACAAAAAATGTCAAGACACCTTTTCTGTAGCAACTTTGATTCCATGTCGAACTGTTTCACTTTCAAAACAATCGGATGAAGGCTAACAGTTAAGTTATGTGTAATAATTGGTTTGTTCAACCTGGCACCGTGGCCAACACAGTAAACACAACAATATTGTATGTAAATATGCTGTTATTATCTTTATTTTGATGTCTGGAATCACGCCGTGAATCCTTGGAACCATCTTTCTGAACACTCAGTATATAGTTATCATAATTTGCTTTTAGTTTTATTTTACTTAGGAGATAAATGTGTATATTTTTAGTTCTCAGTTTTTGTAAATTATGTTTCAGAAGTAATTATTTTATAGTTTTGTTTGTTAATTAGTTTTTGTTTGTAGTGTGAATTTATATGTACTTTGAAATTCGAGCTTAAGTGGAAGAGAGGACCCAATGGACTTAACTTTGCCTCAATAATGAAAAGAAAATGTGTGCGGTCGTGGGATCCCCATCAGGAACGAAGTTCATCACGCCTTTTCTTCAATTCGTTTACAAGCCTTAACGGCAACATACACACATAATTTTAATCTTTCAACTGTCGTTTATTGTTAGTAAAGGTCCCGGGTTCAAATCCCGATGTTGGTCCATGTTTTTGTAGCCACAATGGCCGTGGTTGTTAACGCGTCAAAGCTTTATCAATCGTCATGGCAACCATCAATGGAAAAGTTCTGGGTTCAATTCCCATTGACCCCGAATAATTTTCTAAATGGTTTCTTAACAGACATCATTGGCTATGGTTCGGATTCCACGTAAAACTGTAGGTCCCGTCTTCATTACCCTTAAGTGCAAAACAGCAGGACGTTAAACACACAAAAAAAATTGTTGGTTTGTTTTTTATACAAATATTTACTGTTTCCATAAGTTTAATGTTATGTTATAAATGTGTAGAATTAATTATATCATCAAAGCTGAAATGGTAAACACAGTTAAATGTCCATTCATTGTAAATGCATTCAATAAACACAAAATGTTCGTTCATCAGTCTAGGCCTAACCTAAAATTATTGTG